>BPLR01001511.1:0-57809 GCA_021605095.1 Caerostris extrusa
TTCGGTTTTCTCGACGGAAAAATGACTACCAAGTCATTCAACAGTTGTGACACTGTCAGGAAAGCCCATCCCTCACGGCAAGGTCATACCAAATTGATGGGAAAATCGGTGGAACTTCTTTTGATGCCATACCGTTTCCCCTTCTTCAAGTATCTTCAGTTCAAATTTGAACTCATTGTAGCGACTAGTTCTTTTTTTACAAGCATTTTTGAAAGTGCGACTTTAATTATAATCACCCTATATATAAAAATCTCAATGTGAAGTAAAAATTCATAGTACAAAATGATATTTTCCAAAATTTGTAATATAGTCATGATATCCTATACATAGCAATGTATTGTAACTATATTATGGTAGAAAATAATCTTACTTTTTCTTACTTCTGCCAGAGTGGTATACAGTGTATTCGAAGGTAAACCTTACATCTCGAGTTTGTCTGGTCTTCAAGATGATCTAGAAACCGGTATGTACTGGTTCACGTATGTCAGGAAACAAGAATCCCAGGAAGTGCCTACTTTGATAGAACAAAGTAAGTATTTATATTTCTCATAGTTGGTTGTCACATTTGTGCTTTGTATTTAACTGTGTGCTGCCATATGCTTAGGAAGGTCATCACCAATTAAATAACTATTAATTATGAAAATAAGCCTTTGGAGAAGTAAAATATTTTGCTTTCCTTTTTATTGTAAAACCAAAAGTCAAATATTGCATGAGCAAATTGTTTCATATAAATAAATGTGGGTTTACACCGGTTTCAATAGATTCATCACGGCCGAACCTACAATTTTGTTAGACTTCTACCAGTCTAATAAAAGCTTGACTTTTGCAGTGGGTATCTAGGGGATTTGACATACAAAAAGCAGTAACGGGACGTCACTTTAAATAAAGTCATTTATTGCTACGATATTTTACAATGATATTTACATTAATTGTTAAACATTCACAACCATTTTCTATCGCTGCTTGACGCAGCCTTTCTCAGTCTCCCTCCTCTCTCGCGTCAGCTAGCGTTCTCTATCCTCTTTTTCAATCTACGGGGCCCTGTCCCCTTCTCGTGGGGTCAGAGTTCAAAGTTCAATACTCCCCCCTGTTGTAAACAGGCTCTGCCAAAGACAAGCAAGTGTCGCTATCTGCTGATTACGACACAAACAAATCCTACATAAATGGAAAACATTATAGAAAATTATATGTATTTAAATATTTTACTTTTACTTAGATTGCATGAAGGTGTGAGTCAACTATTCAAAATCAAATTAAAAGTTGGACGTGAACAAACAACAAACAAAAATATTATAAATGAAGGAGGAATAAGAAAATATATAAATTATAAAGAACCGAAGTAGGAATTCAATAGATAGTATGAGAGGGGGGGGACTAGGGAATGTAGAGTAGAATTGAGAAGCAAAACAAAAAATTCCCAGAAAAATGGGGTTTGTTTTGGTTTGTCGTTCTACGGTCATCTTGTGCACAATTTAGGCTAAACAGACCGGGACCTGCAGTTTAAAGTGGATTCCGAACCACTACAAACACCCATGCCACCGCCGGGACTCGAATCCGAAACCTGTGATACCGAGCGCCAGCCACTCGGCCATTCAGGCCCCAGAAAAATGGGAGACTATACAATGAGAAGGGAATGTTCTAAGACCCGTAATGACTTGTAATATAAAACTACCGTCGGTAATGAGAAGAGAAACTTAAACATGAGTGTGAGAAAAAATTTGAAAAAAAAAAAATCTTTACGAAAACGCACAAAATCCAGAAGTTCAAAGAAAATATATCTTTATGGCGGTCGCACATCTAATGACCATTTTGTAGTTTTTCTTCGTAGTGTACGATCATGGCCTTTTTTTTTTGTGTGGATAATTTATTTACTTTGCAGCAACACTCATCAATGCCTCTACCGTTCAGCATAATCCCTTGTGTACTTGTGTTTTATTCAAATGAGTTCATACTCTGTTTATTTTTTCAATAGTTTGGCATCGACAACTGGTCCCTAATTGTACTGAATTTTAAGTTTAAGTTTAATTTCTTTTATTTTGCATTTTACTTTTTATTAATAGTATTTTTTATCTTTTTTTTTTTTTTTTAGTACCATTTAACTTGAATTTTAGAAACTTTTATCTTGTATTTCTACTAACATTAATTAAGCAGCCAATTAAAATTTAAAGCATGTTTATGAATTAAGATGAGGAGGTTTAAGGGGTATTTCCCCTTGTTGGTACTCCGTAATCGGTACGCCAGTTGCCAGTCTTCGTAGTGTGCAAAAGTGTTGTGCTTTGATTAAGTTATTATTGTGGTTTTTCAGAGCCAAGGAAGAAGTTTCTAGTTTCTAGCTTTTCTTTCTAGAGAGATCAGTGATATAGTTGTCTATTGTAGCAATTCTGAGATCGTTATGAATAACGTCGTTTCTTATAAACCAGGGGGCCCCCAGTGATTATGCGTGAAGTATTTTGTTTTGTAGAGCTTGAATTTTGTATTTATTAGTTTTACAAGCCCCCAAATAGGTGCGGCATAAGTAAGAATTGGGCGGATGACCTGCTTGTAAAAGCAGAGCTTTTATTTTGAAGTGATAGGGCTGAATATGTGCCAATTAGAGGGAAGACTGAGATGAATTTTATTCCCAACATTTATTTTTGATATATGATATATATGTCGAGTTACCGGTTTCAATAGATTCATCCCGGTCGAACCTATAGTTTTGCTAGACTCTCTACCAGTCTAACAATGGTTGTACTTTTTGCAGTGGGTGCCCTAGGGGATTTGACATACAAAACGCAGCAACGGGACGTCACTTTAAATAAAGCCATTTAATGATAAGATATTTTACAATGATATTTACAATAACAATTAAGGGATAAACACATTCTCTCGCTGCTTGACGCAACCTGCCCCAATCGCTCCCTGCTAGCAGTTCTCGTTCGCGTCCATCTACGGGGTCCTGTCCCCTTCTCGTGGGGTCAGAGTTCAAAGTTGAATACTCCTCACGTTGTAAACAGGTTTTCTTTGTCAAACACAAGCAATCGTAATGTGTCGCCGCCTGCTGATTACCACACACAACAAATCCCTACATATATTTGATATAAATGATATAGATATTAAAAATTAATTTTTTATTAATGATGAGACCTAGATATTTAACTTCGTTTACCCATTCAATTGGTTCGTCAAATAAGTAAATGTTATCACTAGGGTTGGGAGTATTTCCTTTTCTGAATATTTTATTTTTTTTTCTTTCTAATGCAGCTGGCAAACACAGACAGCTTGGCCTTTGGATGCCTTAAGGCAAGTGCTGCAGAGACGTACTCACTTTTGCATTATCCAGGGGGCGCGTGTAACTTGAAGATTAGCCACGGACGTAGAGTCACAATGCCCCCGCAACGCTCTACGATCCTATTAGACTGAGGACCTACGGTTTTAAAGCGCATTCCGAACCACTACAAACAACCATGGCACAGCCGGGACTCGAACCCGAAACCTGTAGTACCGAACGCTAGCCACCTCGGCCATTCAGGCCCCCTTTTCTGAATATATTGTCCTGAATTTTTCTGTTTTGACAGCAATTCTCCATTTTGTGAGCCAGATTTCTAGCGCCTTAAGGAAAATTGCAAGGTTCACGTTAGAAATTTAAATATTTTAGAAGATAATCTACTTATTGAGTAAAAATAAGAATGCAATTTATAATGAAATTTTAAATGAAATCAAACAATTCAATATTAATATTATAAATTAATATTTCTTTGAACTTATACATCTTTCCTTATCTTCAAATAGATGACCGAATAAGATAGAGATATATCAAATAGGATTTATATATATCAATTCGGGATTTATTTCAACTGTATTTTTCGAAACAATGATTTGCACAATACAACTTCATTTTGTTGCATTTCTGGTGCATTCCATATATTTATATATTTTACTGAAATTACAAAAAATGAAAATACTCATATTGATTGCAATACTGATATATCTTCTTCATTGGTGCAACAGCCCCATAGAGGGCTGTCTGCCAACTGGCAGATTTTTGTTTCTTTTTACGGGGTAGAGTTACCAACCCTACTCCCAATAGTCATATTAGACCGGGACCTACGATTTAATGTGAATTTCTACCCCTGATTAGGAGGAAAATAAATCACCGTACCGATCATTAGTTAGTCATCCCTGATTTTTCACTTAATTAGTCTGTTAATGCCGGGAAATTCAACTTATGTCATTCATCACCAGAATGACAGATATTTAGCAGATTCAGCATTATCCAGAATGGACCTTGCAAAGAAGTGTTGCTATCCTGCATCATTACTTTGCCAACCCAACATTGATTAATAATTAATAATTATCTAACAAAAAATAATTATGTATTTCAATTTTTATCATTTCGGAAAGTTCTAGGTGGATTGCTTGCGGGTTTTATTGTGTCAATTTCTGGCATAAACATTTGCATAATTGGTGTGTTAATGCCGTAATAAAATAATCTGTTGTTTACTAACGCCGAGAGGACCTGAATGGTCGAGTGGCCAGCGCTCTGGCGCTCGGTACTACGGGTTCGAGTCTGGTGGGCGGAGCCATGGATGTTTGTAGTGGTTCGTAATCCACTTTAAGTCGTAGTGGGTCCCGGTCTCACATGACTCAGAGCATCACAGAGCAAAAGTCAGACTTCTACCTACGGGTGCTCCTTCACAACAGAAGCTGCTTCCTTCCCCTTCAACCATGAGTTCATATGGGTTCGTGGGCTTGGTCTAGATTAGATATCTACCAAGTGGGATAAGTAACAACAACTAATGCCGAGAAATTCAATTTAAGTCATTCACCAATAGAATGACAAAAATATTTGTGAGAAGTGAGACTGTGAGAAGAAGTGTTGCTATCCTGCATCATTATTTTTCCAGCACAGTATTAATTAAGGATTAATAACTACGTAACAAATAATTATGTATTTAATTTCTCCGGTAGAGCTGTTTAGGTTGCCTGCGGGTTGATCGTGTCTATTTATGGCATAAACACAAGAGTTTTCAAGCCCTATTTCGAATTTGATTTTCCTAGTTCGGAAACTAGGCCGCCCAACTATCTGGCATGTTTCTGAAAATGAGTTTAAAATTAATTTTATATATATAACTACCAGAACCTCGAATACATTGTCCTGTCAAAAAAAAAAAAAAAAAAAAAATAAAAGGCATTGTAGAAAATTACATATCGCGAATATATTCTCCATGTTCCAATATATGTGCATACCATTTTCATGGATATCGTTTGAACGGCATATAAGATGAAATGCGGCAGCGCCATCTGGTGGCAAGTAACTGTAAAGTGGATAGCGCAAACCTATTTTCCGTACTCGAATACATATTATTACCAATCTTCATAGCGATTGGTTGAACGGTATAGAAGTTGATATACTGTAGCACCATCTGGTGGCGACTTACAATAAAGAGGATAGCATAAAAAATATTCTCCATATTTTGTCAAACACACACAAAAAAATTTCATCAAAATCGGCCAAGCCGCTTAGGAGGTGTTCAGTGACAAACACACGTACAGAAGAATACGATTGCAGCGCCATGTACTGGGCACAATTGTGAATCTAAACCCCCTCCAGGGACTCACTCAAATACACACAAAAAAATTTTATCAAAGTCGGTCCATGTAGCAGGAGTTCAGTGACAAACACACGTTACAGAAGAATTATAAACACACTTGCAGAAGATATGTACATAGTTTTATAAACCTTAAATAAATGTAAAATTTTTTTATTATTAGTTTTCTAATAAAATATACTTTTAGTTGGTCCACTTTCGATCTTGTAGAATTTATAAATTTATTTTCAGGCCCTGTTGATTTCATGGTGCAACCCAATCAAGAACTCATACTGTGGTACAGAGCTGCTCAGTGGAGAGATGAATAAACTTCTCGAATGGATTACAAAATGTGCTGCTTGATATGTGCTCTATTTCCCATTTTTATGTCTATTGCTCTTTTAGTTATTTTATTAAAACATTTATGCAGCTTCTTTATATATTTAAACGACCACCTTTTCCTTTCAAATAATACATTTCATTACTTAAGCACTCATTACCAGTTATTAGAGAGTTTTTGCATACCGGACGATTAAAATACGGTATGCAAAAACTCTATTGGCAAAATAAGGTAATTTAGCATGATCATAAAATTCTTAAAAAAAAAAAAAAAAGACCAGCGAAGTAAATGCAGTGTTTTCATTAACTAAAAATAAAATACTGATTAAACCTAAGAGTTCTTTCACCCTGCAGTGGAAATGTTGGGTCACTCTGGCCTCTGCCATCTCTACCGACAAAATGAAATTAGTTATCTACATATCCACCAATCTACTTTTAGAGCTAAAGCATGTTGAATAGCTGGTATTCATTAGTTTGAGTTTATCGCAGAAACGTGGTGTGGTATTGCTTCTCAAAGTTGCTGACAGATGAACCTGTGACTTTTTTACAACACGGACGACTCATCTAAAGAATTCCACTTATCAGCTAGTACAGCTCTTGCTCATTTATCAGCTAAATACGCAAAATTTGAGAAAATAC
Source organism: Caerostris extrusa (assembly GCA_021605095.1). NCBI lineage: Eukaryota > Metazoa > Arthropoda > Arachnida > Araneae > Araneidae > Caerostris > Caerostris extrusa. Next base: position 6,549 of record BPLR01001511.1, read on the forward strand.
TGATTGTTTGTCATGATGATGAAGATTGGATCCATCATTTCAGTTAGAAAGTTTATACTATTAAAATTCTGAATAAATTATAAAGAGACACACATATATATATATACACACACACACATACACATGTAACAGGTGGGCAGAAAAGTTCGTAGGCTGACACATAGATGGCGCTACTAGTATTAAATCCATATGATTTTTGGTTAGCCCTAACCTTCAAAAGACACGTGCATAAAATGTGACAATCGATGAATATGATGAATGAATGACAATGAATGAAACATGGCTCCATCATTTTCACACCGAAGTCCAATCGACAATCAGCCGAGTGGACTGCACGTGATGAACACAAAAATGCTGTTACTCACATACTAATAGTGCAACAGCTGTCAAATTCATACACGTGCTTTTTGAAGGTTAGGCTAACTAAAAATCATATGGATTTAATACTTGTAGCACCATCTATGTGTCAGCCTACGAACTTTTTTCTGCCCACCAGCTATAACCTCTAATGACACACATGGGATACTCAGAAAATGTCCCCAACTATTAAAGAGTCAGTTTTGTTCAACTTTCCCACTGATGTCAGGTTTGATTTGTCGCTCTACGGACATTTTGCGCACACTTTAGGCTAAACAGACCGGTACCTACAGCTTAACGTGGATTCCGAACCACCACAAACATCCCTGACACAGCCAGGATTCGAACCTGAAGCCTGTGATACTAAAAAGGCCAGAGCGCTAGCCAATCAGCCATGAGGCTGCCCCTGATGTCAGGAGTCTTCACTTCCAAATGGCGGATTAATGTTCTTTCCTGATCACCCATTGAGGGTTAATAGTGGTATGCAGAAGTGGATCACAGGACAAACCAATATTTAAGAAAAAAAAATTATATTTAATTAATATTTGCATTGAAATTTAACTAGAACAAAGCAGTAAGAACATTAACGAATAATTAAAAATTAAATAGCAATTATACAATTTATTTTATTTCTACCTGCATTAAAAAAATATCAAAAAGGAAAAACCAAATACATTTTTTTCTTTCAAACCATGAAATATTTACCTCAAGAGACAATTTATTTAATGAAACAGATTTTTATTTAATAATGTTATTCTAACATCATTTGGAGGTCAACGTGTAGAAATTACGAGAAAATATTTTCTCTCGAATAAAATCTGATAGTTATCAAATCCCTTTCTATGATTATAGAAACTTCATAAATTTTATAGTTATTAATTATGATTACTGCTCTAAATTTTTCATTCTTGAAAATAATTTTAGACTCGGAGTCGCAACTAACAATTTTGTTATTAAAAAGTAAGATTTATTTAAAGTTATTATATCATGTCCAAGCTAAGAAATTGTAATGTTTAACTGAATATTCGCAAGATTTGAGTGATTTAAATTTATTTGACAAACTTTAAAAATATTATTTTTGCTTTAGAATAAAATCTAAAAAAAGCTTCCGCTTTTACAAAATCAATTAAAATCAATCAAAAAGTTTTCGCTTTTACAAAATCAATTTATTTTTTATATATATGGTAATCTTGCTGTGAAGTCATTTTATATTCATATTTAATTTGAATTTAGAATTATAATATTTACATTTTAAACATTTGAGTTTTTCTATTGCACAGTCTTTTCAATGTGATCCTCTTCCCCATATTTATCAAAAATTTTCTTATTTTTATAATTCCTCATTGAGCGTGAATGGCCGAGTGGCTAGCGCTCTGGTGCTAGGTACCACAGGTATCGGATTCGAGTTCCGTCGTTGCCATGAATGTTTGTAGTAGTTCGGAATCCACTATAAACCGTAGAGCGTTGCGGGCGCGTTGTCAATCCTCGTGCGTAGTTTATCTTCAAGTTACACGCGTCCCCTGGGTAGTGCTAGAGGAGTAACGTCAGTGCAACGCTTGCCTTGAGGCATCCAAGACAATTGTCTAGGTGTTTGCCAGCTGCATTAGAACAAAAAAATTCCTCATTGTATGACCAAACTTATAATAATTATGACACTGGAAAGATTTAATAAATTCTTTAATGCCTAACTTTGTCTAGCCAATTTGTATTTTATTTCTCTCCATTAAATTATTGAAAGTCTTTGGATCCACTGAAAAAAATAAAGCTTTGTCCTCTTCGTATCTTAAATTTATACACCATTATTCCCTCATTTTGCATTGTGAGAACTTTACTCCTCACCAAACAGTGCGCTTAAACCAGAAAAATTTATAAATATCTCTCACCTTACTAGTCCAACGAACCATTATAGAGGTATCCAAAAGATCGGAATGTAGTCAGTCAATTCCAGAACATTTTCTTAATTTTATTCGCGCAAGACGATATATATAATCGAATACATAATAAATATTCAGACACAAAGCCTTCGCCTACACTGGCCAACAAACAACAATAAAGTGAAGGGGAAAAGTTCGTAGAAGAAATACGGTTACAGTTTCTAGATATAAATGTAACATTTTCGACAGCGAATTTGTTCTAGTAGCAAATTCCTTTTCATCTATTTCATCAGGTACATTATAAACAATGTAGTGTTGTTATTTGTGCAGCTGGATTTTAAAAGATGTGATTGGGGCCTGAATGGCCGAGTGGCTAGTGCTCTGGCGCTCGGTACCACAGGTTTCGGGTTCGAGTTTGAAAACACCGGCGGTGCCATGGATGTTCGAGTCCCGGCGGTGCCATGGATGTTTGGTTCGAATCCACTTTAAACCGTAGGTCCCGGTCTAACACGATCGTAGAGCGTTGTGGAGAGTGACATTAAAAATAAGGAAAACTACTGTTCATATATATAGTGATTAGGATTATAGTCTTTGTTGCTTCACATTCCCATATACCACTTCATTCATCATCATCATCACATATAGAGTTAAAGATATACAATATTTAACACATTTAAAGATATATAAATAAGATATTCTGATAGGCATTATTTGCATGACATATACTTCAACTCTGGGTGAGAGTCTGCAGGCCAACTTACACGCAGGATGCGTCAAATGTATTTCTTCTCGGTTGAGGGCCTGATGGCCGAGTTCTTGAGCTGTGGCACTCTGTACCACATGTTTCGGGTTCGAGTCCCAGTGGTGCCATGGATGTTTGTTAATGGTTCGGAATCCACTTTAAACTGTAGGTCCCGGACTGTTTAGCCCTCGTGTGCCCAAGATGACCATAGAGCAACAAACTAATCCAAATCTCGGTATGAGAAAGATTGTAAACTAAACGTTTTTCTCAGTTGTAGCTCCGGTTGCGGCGTATATCCCCTCGGGTGCGAGTCTTGAGGCCTACTGGCCATTTCACCCTGAATGCCATAGCGGGTGCTCTTGCAGTGCGTTGGAGGAAGTACGGTTACAACGATAATAAGAGGATTTCTCTTGTTTGGTTTAATCGCACTATAATAACTGGTTCTTTAGTTTATTCCGTAATGTTTTCATTTTTTTTTTTTTTTTTTTTTTTCTAAATTTTTGTCAGAATCGGCCCCAATTGGTTATTTTTCTTACATTTTTTTTACGTTAATTTTTAATTTGGTTAGGATCTATCTTTGCCTTCAATTATTTCTTTGATTGAGTGTAAGTCTTTCCCTTCTTGGAATATATAACCTCAACACGTTTTCTGATCTAGATTTGCTCCAAAGTCTAGATTCCTAGGTGATCGGATCCAAATCAGTGAAGTATCTAGCAACGTATTCTGATAACATGAAGATTTGTTTGGTTTGTCGCTCTATGGTCATTTTGGGCTAATTAGACTTTCACTTTTAGGCTAATTAGACTAAGATCTACAGTTTAACGTGGATTCCCAACGACTCACAAACATCCATGCCACCGGCAGGATTCGAACCTGTAGCCCGTGGTACCAAATGGCCATCAGGCCACTATAACATGGAGAAGATAGAAAACTTTTCGCTTCGAATCGGTAAGGTACAATACAAGGCATGAGTTTGCAGTGTAGTTTGTTTTTATATAACCAAAAATCTAATATCTAATTTTTTATATAACCTAAAATTTGTTTTATATAACCAAAAATCTAATCACATAAAAGAACCTAGTGATATTTATAACAATATGGTTATTAAGGGGAGGGATTGGGTGAACGAATAAGATCAATAATTTGTCTTGATTTGACCTTGAGATTTATGCTCGAGTTAGTTGTTTTATCTCAATTTATCCAATTGCTTTGATGAAGAAATGAGAAAAAAAAGGAAAAGATAATACGTATAAAAAAATCCTCAGATAATCAGTAGGGTTAAAAAGTATATGTGTTCCAAAGTTGGCTTCTATGATTTTTATGGTGAAGAAGAGATGGGGGTACATGCAGTTTTTGAAAGAGATAAAATCTGTATGATGATAATGAAGTTTATTGGAATCTGAGAAATGAATGAGTCTCTTGAACATGTCTCTTTCGAAAATTTTACTTAAGATGGAAGTTAAATTGGACGATAAGCTTTAATAGAAATGTTATCTTTGTTTGGCGTTGAATATAGGAATGATTTGAGCAGAAAGCTACTCTTCCGGGATGTTGCCTGGGATCCAGATATTATTAAAAATTCGTAGCAGCTGTTGAAGGTAGTTAATGGGGAGGATTTTGATAAATTTGGCTGAGATTTCGTCATTTCCAGGTGTGCTGTTGGGAGTAGATTTCATTGAATTTGTAAATTCAACGAAAGAAAAAGAATTATTTTAACTATGAGGGGAATTTGCAGAAAAGTCCATAAAATGTATTATGGAGCATTTATTTAAGCGAAATGCCAAGAAATTAGCTAGTTGATCTGCGTCTGAAATGGAGTTATTGCTATTATGAAAATTTTTGTTATTATCTAGAGTACTACGGGCCTGAATGGCCGAGTGGCTAGCGCTCTGGCGCTCGGTACCACAGGTTTCGGGTTCGAGTCCCGGCGGTGCCATGGATGTTTGTAGTGGTTCGGAATCCACTTTAAACCGTAGGTCCCGGTCCTAATAGGATCGTGGAGCGTTGCAGGGGCGTTGTTACTCAGCGTCCGTGGCTTATCTTCAAGTTACACGCGCCCCGTGGGTCATGGCAAAAGTGAGTACGTCTGTGCAGCACTTGCCTTAAGGCATCCAAGACCAAGCTGTCTAAGTGTTTGCCAGCTGCATTAGAACAATTTATATCTAAACAATTTATATCTAAACAATTTCTATATCTAAAGAAAATTTATATCTAAATATCTAAAAATGTGTCCAAAAGTAAGACTAATTTTCAATTTAAAATTTCCCGAGTATATGGTATTTTAATTTCCCAGGGCTCATGGAATTTCAATTTTTTTTTTTTTTTAGGTTGCTGTCACTGTTCTTGACATCTGTGGGAAATTTTACGTCAAAATATTCATTAGTGTTTGAGTTACGCTTGGTTTTGTGAGATGCTAAAACTGATTCTGGCGATTTTTGAAATGGTCATTATCAAATGGGTCGAATGTACACGGAAAAGAAATGTTTGGGCAAACATCCATGTGTGATCGAAATTATACTCAACACAAGTGTTCTCAAGTATTTGGTTTATTAAATACATGCATATAACAAGTGTTCCTGTACTTGTATGTAAGAGCCCGGTAGGTAGATTTCCTTGAAACACAGGTATCTTCAGATACTGTGTTTCAAAAACAATACCGAAAATCTATAATAAAAATTTTCCGATCCATCAACTATTTTGGATCAGTTACTGGGATTTTGGGAAATGATGTTTAATAGGGCGATTATAATTGAAGTCCCACTTTCAAAATGCTATAAAAAAAAGAACCCCTCGTCACAATGAGTTCAAATTTGAACTGAAGATACTTGAAGAAGGGGGAAATAGTAAGGCATCAAAAAGCTATTAGTGGAAAGTCTTCCAAGTCAACTGCTGAATGACTTGGAAGACATTTTTCAGTAAAAAAAAAAACGAAACAATCAGCACATTGAACACTACAATTGGTTTGATGTGCAACTCGTGCCAAATAAGTTTAATTTTGATTCAAAATATCATTGGCAGCCGAATTCACTTTATTATGCCGCTTATAGCGCCATCTATTAATACACTTTGGAAGAGTTTTTTTGATGCCGTACCGTTTATCATTCTTCAAGTATCTTCAGTTCAAACTTGATCTCATTGTGACGAGTGGTTCTTCTTTACAACATTTTTAAAGTGGGACTTTAATTATAGTCACCCTGTTTATTATTCAACGAGACAAAAAGAAAATTTCAATTGAAATCAAATTTTATTTGAGACTATTTAATAACCAAGAATCTAAAATATAGTACGAACATTAAAAAATCGGAAAACGCATTTTAAGTTAAAAAAATATTTTAAAAATCATGATCAGCAAGAATTACATGCCTTTCGGTATCTCATGAGAATAGGATGGGGCAATTTTAATTGCGGATCATGCAATTTAACTTTTAATAACTGAGTGTTTAAATACTTATCACATTTGATTCCGTCGATAACACAGAGCAAAGGTTGGTAAATGATCTCATCTTTAATATATTCTTTAAAGCAATCTGGACTTTGATGAAAAAATATTGTCAGAAGCTCTACATAGTCATAATCGCTCCAATTATCTAAAATTTTGTGATATATAATAAAATAGATCAAATGAATAAAATCACTTCTACTGAGAAAAGGCCACAAGTAAGTTGCCATGAACTGAAACCTGTTCTGGTAAGGCCATTTCAAACAGCAGAGCAGACTTTTAAAAGGAGATTTTTGAAATATCTTAGCTTTTTGTTCTGGGTTCATGTGAGTAAGACAAAGACGCATTACATCAGGAATCAAATTTTTTTCTTCTGCAATCTTTCTTATAGAGAGCTCTCTATCTTCACGCTCAAGCAAATACCAAATTCTCTCCAATGCTGTTTGGTTACTGTAAAACGCGTTAAAACAGAGTTGATCGAAATCTTCGTCTTGAATTTCCAATCGCATCTCTTCCACTTTAACTCCAGCCATCATTTTCTTAGTCCACCATTGTACCATTCTCGTTGTTTGAATCATTCCGCTGGCAAAATTCTTCTTCTCCACTTCAGACAACTTGTGCCATAACAGAGGAATGTGTTCCTTCAAGAAGTAATTGCATGCCAATTCGAATCGCTTGGAGATGTTTAAACATTCACTTTCAGCTAAGATCATTGCAGTCAATTCTCTGTCAATGGTTCCATCATCAAACCAGAGGAAAACTCTGTACAGGTCAACATCAAATAGCTCCAGATATTGATGGTCTCTATACCACTTTTCGACTTCGGTGAATAAGGGTCTTACGATGGCCTTGAGATCTTCCATCTTCTCCTTTGGGTACACGATTCCATATTTGGCCGTCTCTCCTTCGATGACTTCATACAAACACTCCCACTGGTCTTCGTTGATGGATTCTGTCCAACCGATTTTGAATTTATCGGAACGTCTAAATTCCTCTATCAGTATTCTCACAGTATCGTAATGGTAGAAAACAATAGCTTCAGATACATTGAATTTGTGTTCATCGGTTGTCGTAATAGTAATATCCATTTCTACCCAAGGTTATGCTAAATTTTCTTGTAAAATCATTTAAATATCAACCATGAAGTCCCAAATATTTTATTTATTAAAATATTTGAAATATCCGTTAAAAAAAAAATCTCAAGAAGCTGTGTACTGAAGATTGAAGAGTATTTTAAAAGTAGCTCAAATTGAGGAAGTACAGGACTTTCTGGAGTATAGACTTCTCACGTTCAGAGGTCTAAAACTAAAAAAAAAAATTATGAAATAAAATATTTATATGAAACTAATTTAAAATTTATAAATAAATAATGATATAAATAAGCAATAAATAATTATGCATTTGTAATGATAATATGAATTGTGTAAATTATTAGAAGAATACAGAAGGAAATTAAAAGCCCAAAAATAACTATTACAACATATGCAAGTCGTCTGATGGCCAATAGGCTAGGCGCTCTGACCTTTAGTACCACAGGCTTTTCAGGTTCGAATCCTGGCTGTGGCTTCAATGTTTGTGAATGGTTCTGGAATTCAAGTTAAACTAGTCCCGGTCTGTTTAGCCTAAATTATGCACAAAATGAACTGTAGAGCGACAAATCAAACCGACATATGCAAAATAAGAAAAGAGTAAAATTTGCATACATGAATCGGTACAGAATAATTGATTTGCATGATTCAAATTAGCATATATGATATAAACCTGGGATATATAATTTGAGTTTAAGCAACATACTACTGTGTCCAAAAGTAAGACCAATTTTCAATTTAAAATTTCTTGTTATTATCTTAATTTCTTGTTATTATCTTGTTCTTATCTTAATTTTTTCAATTTAAATTTTTTTTTTTTCTTTTAGGTTGCTGGCACTGTCCTTGATATCTGTGGGAAATTTCACGTCAAAATATGTTTGAGTTACGCTTGGCTTTGTGAGACGCTAAAACTGATTCCGGAGAGTTTTGAAATGTCTGAATTGATTGAGCAAAGAACTTGCATTCAATTTTGTTTGTGGAAACATATACAATGTTGCAGAAGGCATTCAGTGAGCATTCCTATATCGGAAAGAAATGTTTAGAAGTGGTATAAACAGTTCAAAGAAGGCAGAGAACGCGTCGAAGACGAAGAGCCCTCTGGTCGACCACCAACCTCAACCGACGAAGCTCACGTCCAAAAATTAAAGATTTGGTGTTTGAAAACCGATGATTTGGTGTTTGAAACCTGATGATGCTGGAATTTCAAAAGGATCTATCAATTCCATTTTAGGCCTCACGCGTCAAATTTCGATTGGTACCTAAAACACAGAATGCGTCAGCTCACACTGCATTGATTCTTCGTAACTTTTTAGCCAAAAAGGAAACCCATATCGTTCCACAACCCCCAAGGACACATTCTGAGTCGAGTGAAGAGATTCAACGTGAATAACCGCACGCTTTGAAGGCCATCCTTGCCGATGACTCTTTAGCATGCATTGAGGATTGGAAAAAGTTGGCATATGTGCATTGTGTCCGGAGGGGATTACTTTGAAGGCGATGAAATAAGTTTAGAATAATAGAGTTTGGAGGGGGGGGGGAATTTGTCGTACTTTTTGGGCACAGTAGTAAGTAAAAAAGATTTTCAGTTGGAGACAAAATATGTATTATTTTATACAAATTTTTATTTAGGGTAGAAAATTTTTGAAATTCAGAGATTTTGATTTTATCTTAAATCTTTTTACAATTTAAAATTTCAATGATATATATTACTTCAGAAATATACACGACATTTATTACTGATGTCAAGATGTTTTCCACGAATTGAAGAATGAGCTGTATTATCTAATGCTGTGAATGTAGTAAACCATAACGATTTCATGAAAATCAGGTTAGATATGTATTATCCAATAATTTATATATATTTAAAAGTTTTTTTTTTTTTTTTTTATGTTTTAATAGGACACATAATTTTACAAAATCATTAAGTATTTAACATTTTAAAACAATTTCCGCACACACATAAATTATATATATATAAACGATAAGTAACGATTAATAGTTACAAATATGAGTTCAGAAAATTTTAATAACAATTTTTGTCACTTACAAATCTCTTTCAATTGTCTCTACAATTGAGCTAAAAATGGTATAAAGATCGTTTTCGCAAAAAAAAAAAAAAAAAAAAAAAAAAAATCGAATCTGCTAATATTTGCTGGGAAGTAATTGTAGGATTTGTATTATTTATTTAAAAATGAATCTCTGAAACTGCTAAGAGCAGTTAAAAATTTTTAATGAATTCTAATTTTTTCCGATTAGAATTAATTGTACTGGATTAATAACATCAACAATAAAATTTAATGCAGCATAGAATTCATTATTAGATTTTGTAACAGAATTTGTAACAGAGGAAATTTTTACTTTAACAATGAATGTAACAATAACTCGAATATAAAAATCAAGTGAGGTATTTTGTTTTGAATTGAGTCATTTATTTTCTGCTATCATTCTCTAGAAAATGAGTGAATATTAAATTAATCTCAACGAAAATTAAATAATACGATTGGAACCATTAAAAATATTACGGATACAAATAGAATTCTCGTGATGCAATACATGGATCACAGCACAAGAAACAATAGCATTTTATTAATTAAATACATAAATAATATTTGATAAGTTGGGGATTAAGAATTACCAATTATAAATAAAAATAAATTATAAATAAAAATTTTAAGTTATAATTAAATTTTGGTACTTGCGTATTAACGGTACCTTGGCGACAGACTTGGCGGTTTTAAGTGTCGCCAATCTAACAGCTACTAAGATTACCAAACCAATAGAATAGATTGGTGCCACTTAAAACCGCCGAATCTGTAGCTGCGGTTGGCGCTTGTGCTCTTTATTGGCGCAACTGTCGCCAAGGTACCGTTAATACGTAAGTACCTAAATTTTTAATTTAAATTATTAAATTTTTTAATTAAAATAAAATTTTAAATATAATAAAAATTTAATTTAAAAATAAGCCAAAAATTTTTAGTATCACTACAAAGTATTTCATATCGCCTACGGCCACTAGATGGCAGCACTATTTAATAAGTCCAAAAACTTTTTTTTTTTTTTTTTTTGGAGGCGGGGCTTGTTTCTGACGAATTTTTATTCTCTATATCTCCACAATTTATGTCACTGCATCCTAATTGCTGCAAATAATATTCAGTTTGAGTGAAATGTATTTCTTTTCGTATTCCCATGTAACTTAGCTTTATAATAAACACTCCTATATTTTTCGCCACCTGATAAATTTTAAACTTGAAATCCAAACAAGATCCGAGATACTGTGCCCAATTATTATTATTATTTTCTTTTCAAAAACTCTTTATTTATTCTTCTAAATTTATTTTATCGCTTTCAAAGTAATCCCCTCCGCACACAATGCACTTATGCCAACTTTGTTTCCAATCCTCAATGCATGCTAAAAAGTCATCGGCAAGGATGGCCTTCAAAGTGTGCGACGATTCACGTTGACATTTCTTCAATCGCCAAAACGGTGCTCCCGGAGTGGTCTTTTCAGTTTATGGAATAGCCAGAAGTCGCACGGTGTGAATACTGTGGTTGTGGAACGATATGGGTTTCATTTTTGGCGAAAAAGTCACGAAGAATCAATGCACTGTGAGATGGCTCATTCAGTGTTTTCGGTAGCAATCGAGATTTCACGCGTTTGAGGCCTAAAAATGGAATGGACCGATCCTTTTGACCGATCCAACGTCATCAGCAAGGTCTTTAATTGTAAATCGACGGTTTGCATGCACCAAATCTTTAAATTTTTGGACGTGAGCTTCGTCGGTTGTGGTTGGTGGTCGACCAGAGGATTCTTCGTCTTCAACGCGTTTTATGCCTTCTTTGAACTGTTTATGTCACTTGTAAACATTTCTTTCCGATATAGGAATGCTCACCAAATGCCTTCTGCAACATTCTATACGTTTCCGCAAACAAAATTGAATGCAAGTTCTTTGCTCAATTAATTCGGACATTTTAAAAATCGCCGGAATCAGCTTTAGCGTCTCACAAAGCCAAGCGTAACTCAAACACTAATGAATATTTTGACGTCAAATTTCACACAGATGTCAAGGACAGGGTCAGCAACCTAATAAAAGAAAAAAAAATTTGAAATTCCATAAAAACCGGGAATTTTAAACTGAAAATTGCTCTTACTTTTTGGACACAGAGGTATGGGGAAATCGAAACGAGAAATATCAAACGTTTCATTATCTGTTTCAAATAAACCATCATTAACTATTAATTTTTAATCATTATGTACCTTCTGCAACATTCTATACGTTTCCGCAAACAAAATTGAACGAAAAGTTCTTGCTCAATTAATTCATACACTTCAAAAATCGCCGGAATCAGTTTTAGCGTCTCCCAAAGCCAAGCGTAACTCAAGCACGAATGAATATTTTGACGTCAAATTTCACATAGATGTCAAGGACAGTGCCAACAACCTAAAAACAAAATTGAAATACCACATGCCCGGGAATTTTAAATTGGTCTTATTTTTGGACACAGTATTATCTCACGCCTTTCATTGACTTGACTTCGGTAATCGAACCAGAACCGATATATTCAGGATGATAAGGCCACTTTCTGAAGAATTTTGTCGAAAACGAAAATAAATATTTTATGATAAATCGGAAATTTATGTAATCTCCAAGTATTGTCTAAATAATCTTCGTTTCAATAGTATTTATGAAAGAAAAAAAGTTTGCAAAAAGGAAAATTTAATAATCCTAATAGACAAATATCAAAATGAAATTTCTAACAATTTTAAGATTAAATCAGTTTGTCTAATTTGATTTGTACATCAATAATTTTAAAATAATTTTATTTTAGACACGCATATATATTACACTTTAAAAAATATGTTAATAACTATTCATTCTGAATTAATAATACAACAGTGTAAAATTTTAAAATTTACATAGCTTGTTAAAAAGAAACACAGTTCGGCAAATATCATTTAAAAAAATTTTTTTAAAAACAGACCAGATCTTAATGGCTTAAAGTTGTTTCATATATAAAGAGAGAATTATGCAATGTTACCAAGTTTTCGTCATTGACTATATAGAGCGCGGGTGGCCAATCCAAATGATCTTGTGGCCATTTTGGAAATGCATCCTAACTTCGCGGGGTCGCATATAAAATTGTATATCCCCATATTAGATTTAGATCCACTATAGACATTTTTGAGTCAAAAATTTAAACATAATGAGTTATTATTTTTATGTTTACTCTTATTCTTATATGAAAACATAGATAATAATAATGATGATGATACTAAACGCACATTGTAAAGAAATATGTAACAAAAAATGAAGTATAAAAAATATATACTTATAAGCGAAATAATAAAAAATGAAATCATTAAAAAACATTTATTTTACTAGTGCGATGCTTGTTTCTCCACTCTTTCACTTAGCTTTTGCAAATCGATCTCAATTTGAGTATTTGCACGTCGTAATGGGTGTTGCAGGTTAGCGTCCGTTATGTTTGAACTTGTTTTGTGTTTGATCAATTTCATTTTAGAAAACGATTCGCAGTTGTAAGTTGAACCGAAAGCGCTAACAGCTTGAACTAAGAGTCTGCTTTTGTTCTGCTATCAAAATCTGGGGATGATCAGGTCATTTAAAGTAAAACATAGAAACGGTTATATTACATATTCCAATATGAGCGCGCATAATTGTCCAAGATGCGTATAACTGTAAACTCATAAATAAAAACAGGCAATATGTGTCATATATTCGCAAGAATATTATTTTAAAATCAACATTAACTTTTGAATACCTGGCTGCACACATAATGCATTTTTATACGTTGGTTTTCACTACTTTGGCCATTGTAAAATTAATATATTTTGTAAAAGTGTGATAAATCTCACGGGCCGGAAAAATATTCAAGGCGGGCCGCGGGTTGGCCCCCGTGATATAGAGCAAGATTTGCAGGGTTACCACAAATTAAGAACGCTGCTCCTACGAAATTGATAACCGAGCACGATTTCAGAATTGACAATTTATTTCACATGCCATAAACTAGGGATAGGATATTTAAAATTTTAAAACTTAATGAGTTTATTAGAAAATGTCGGGAAAAAATTTATATCTATTCGTAGAAATCAGGTAATTCGTTAGTTGATATAAAATTTTATAGATAAAATTGGAACATTCGACCACTAATAATATATTTAATTCTTTAAAAATTATGTACATCTTTCATGGCCATGAAGGCAGAAATGGACCAGAACTACGTTGCTAACAATTGCTGTTCATACACTTCCAAGTCTTTTTTTTTTTTTTTAACTCGGTCCCCACTTGAATGCGAGTGCCATGATCATCGTTCGCGAAAACTCTCTAAATCGGTTTGTTTAAACGAGGACAGAAAATGCAAAACATGCGAGAAAGTTTGTGAACTTTTTCTTCTTTTTTCTTTGACGAAAGAAAATTTTTGTACGAGGTAAGGTCGATTTTTGGTCTCTCTTCAAAGGACGGTGGCCCGATGTCCAACTGGCTCTGGCCGTTGGTATTGAAGGCTTCAGGTTCGAACCCTGGTGGTGGCATGGATGTTTGTTGGTGGTTCGGAATTCACGTTAAACCGTAGACCCCGGTCTATTAAGCCTAAAGTGTGCACAAGATGACCGTAGATCGACAAACTAAACCTAACCTTCAAAGGACGTTCCCTAAGACAACTGCAGCTCTTTGGTCTTGCCAATAACCAACTAATATTGAATTGAGGGGATTTATTCTTCGATGTCACACTGAAATGCGCGAGCGATTAATAATTCACTATTAATAATTAACAAATAACTATTTTCAAATTTTTTTTTTAAAGAGATCAGAAATTTTCAGATTTTTTATTTATTTTTTTTTATTTCTCTGCGAGTTAAACTATTATAACAAAATATTTAAATATTTAGCTGAAGCTACATATTTTCGAAATCAAATATCTAGTATCAGAAATATTCCAAACTCAATGTGGAAAATAAAAAAAAATTTCCTATTGCATTCGGATCACCGTTTCCCACTTATTTGGGTATAAATGAATCTGTAATTTTATTCATAATCAATTAGTTCATTATATACACAGTCATTTATTTTAATGGTTTACTTAACAAAAAATGTCGTCTTAACTTTAGAATTTTTAGTTGTGGAATTATATAATATATATAATAAACTAATATATATAATATAATAACATATATATCTAATATTATTATTGATGGAATTATATAATAATTGTTAAACTTCATTATCACGATTGCAATTAGCTTATCAAGATTAACTGTAATATTTTCTATCTCACGAATAGGTTTAGTCCTCACTTTTCTATTATTCCGTTAAATTATATTAACTAGAAATATACATACAAGATAAAAATTGCAAAAAAAAGTAATAACACAAAATAAACACACAAAAAGAGATCAATAATAACAAATTTTTGATGCATTTGACAACAATAAAAAATCAAAATCACAAGCAAGATATTAACAACGTTGAAAAATTGCTCAACTACTAAATTAAATAATTATTATTACAAAAAAAAAAAATAAATATGGCTACTTGAGAAAATTTTTGAGTTCAACTTACAATAAGAAGTATCTATTTGCCCTTCAATGACATAAAGATACGTTATTAAAATAACATAATTATTATTTACGTAATACAGCTTCAAATGTAATGTAACTCCAGAAGTGAGGATTACGGATGAGGTTAACCAAAAAAATTATTTAGAAGTTAAAGTTTATTAAGCCATGAATATATTTACAATAATAGATAATCTTGGTATTTTGCTAGACGAAATTATGACATAGTAGTTAGGGCTCCAAAAGATACTGAATCCTGGCTGCTTCGAAGGCAAACTTTACAAGAAGTTTCTCCGTCTTTGCTTGGCACGTGCCACTAAATGATAGACTTAGATGCTTTGAAAACTTTCTTTATT
The DNA here is from genome assembly GCA_021605095.1 of Caerostris extrusa. Classification (NCBI taxonomy): domain Eukaryota; kingdom Metazoa; phylum Arthropoda; class Arachnida; order Araneae; family Araneidae; genus Caerostris; species Caerostris extrusa. The sequence goes on from BPLR01001511.1 coordinate 21,975, forward strand.
GAAGTCTGGCTGTCTGACAGGACTTTCTTTAAATGCTGTCTTTGGTTACGTAAAAAGAAAGAAACTTTTGAGGTCATATAAACATTTCAGACAGTTGAAAATGTGTAATAAAAATGCCTCAAATTTAAAGATAACTTACTTTTATAGCTAAAAATTTAATTATTACTTATTACCAAGTTAATGCAATCTTAGCAATGTAGTATAACCTATTAACTAACTAACATAACCGGAGTCTGATGTCCGAGGGATTAGCGCTCTGGCACTCGGCATCCCAGGTTTCGAGTCCGAGTCCCGGAGGTGCCATGGAGACCTGTAGTGGTTCGAATCCCCTTTAAACCGTAGGTCCCGTCTAATATGACCGTTGGAGTTAATATAGGACTGACAACCCTACTTACTATGTTTACATCACTTGTCTCGAAATCTGGCTCACCCATAAAGATTTTATATTAATTTAATGTATTCTTTTGAGTTTGCTGAAATTAGAAGTGAAACTTAATATTTAGAAGTCCAATTTTAGAAAGAAACTTCCGTCAAATACGTTAAAGAAATATTTCAAAACGTATTTTAGCATTTTTCCCACGAGGTGAGTTGTGGCATTTCATTCCCAGGAGAGAGGAATGTATATTCTTTTGACAAGTACATAATAACAACCTAATTTGACAGCAGACAAGCAGTATTGTGGGTAGTTATATTATATGCAATCAGCGTTTTGTACAAAGGAGAACAATTTTTCACTCAAATCTGATAGCAGATATTCAGTATCATATATAATGAGACTCGGGAAATTAGCGTCTGTGCGACCTTCACAGATCGAAATAATTACAGATTGAATATGGACTACATCATGAGTTGTTCCATCGTGATTGGTGATAGTCCAAAAGCTGAGAAATGTCTACTCTAATGATAAGTGAGTGAAGCTAATTCCCCCTCTTTGAAAGATTGTCTTAAAAAAGGTTTTCGGCGAAGAAGAGACAGAGTTCTGCGACGAGACGACCACAAGTGTTGTTTTTCTTTTTTTTCTCTGAAGTGACTGCATAGGCCGGAGATTTCGCCTTTTTTCAAAGTGAACCCCTTGTGGTTTCGTGCATCACGTCATGTGATAATTAAAAGCTGTCGCAGACCAGGCAATTAAATTCGACGAACTCGAGAATTCAGAAATCTTTTATACAGTGAACTGCACTTGCGATAAAATTTATATTTTTAATTTTTATTTCTTTGTATAATAATCCAGAGTTCTGTATCTGTATACATGGATAGTGCTTGTAAATAAATCTTAAAATGTTCCCATGACTCTGAAAGTGTCCCTCTTCTTGTAGCCTTTATAGGTCTAGTATAGGACCAGACGTTGCAGTGATAACAGATCTATATTATCTCGCCAGATAATGCAAATAATCTCCTATTGATAACTACTACTACACCACACCACATCACTGTGCCTAGAGCTGAGTTGCCCCATTACAGTTTGGGAATGATGTGGGTGAGAAGAAGTCTAATTGGGTGGGCTCTGTGGCCATATGAGACCGGGACCTACGGTTTAAAGTGGATTTCGTACCCCTACAAACATCCATCGCACCCCACTACCGAACCACTACAAATAACCATGGATTCTAACCCGATACCTGTGGGACCGAGCGCCAAAGCGCTAGCCACTCGGCCATCAGGCCGCCTGTTGATAACAGTTTCCCATTGAATCAAGGGTTGTTATAACAGATTCTCCTATCGAATCTAATGTGATTGTAATAGAGAATCTCTCATCAATAGCTCCTGCTCGAATTTTTCCGGATTTTCCCTCATAATCCTGTTTGAAGTTTTCCTTTCCGGGTTTACTTCATTGAGTGTTGCTCAATGCATCTTTGTTGCCTGCTGTGAAAATTACCCACTTTTCTGATTGCCTTAAGGAATATTGACGACACTCAAATACTATTCCCATCATAAAATGATAAACAAACCTAACAGGTTACAGAGCTAACGTAAATCCTCATTAAAAAAAAAAAAAATAGTAATAACAATAATTTGTCTTCTCTTGGTAGTAAAAGTTATATATAAAATAAATGTATAAATACCAATTCTTTTGATACAGGGTGCCCTTGTATTCAAAAATTACCTTAGCTAATTTGAATTTATATTTATAGCTGCAATCATCATTAAATATCTCGTATAATTGCAAATTCCCTCGCAATTTAATTGCTGAAATTCCTGTGTTAATAATACAGCTTTTATGCTTCTCCTTGTATAAATTAAATATTTTTAATATTTTATTTGTTATTATTAAAAAAATATAAAGGAAGTTATTTAATTCATGAGATGATATACTTATAATTCTATAAATTGTCCCACTATTAAAATTTTTGCAATGGTAATTAACATTATAATAAAAAAAAGAAAAGGACAAATGTTACCGAGGTAGAAAAGTATTTTGCTGATCGTTGAAAAGCCAGAGTGTAATCTCAACTTTTGAAAAATAAGAAATGTTAATCACTGCAGACATAGCACATACTACTGTGTCCAAAAGTAAGACCAATTTTCAATTTAAAATTTACGTGGCTTATGGAATTAAAATTTTTTTCTGTTTTAGGTTGCTGACACTGTCCTTGACATCTGTGAGAAATTTGACATCAAAATATTCAATAGTGTTTGAGTTACGCTTGGCTTTGTGAGGCGCTAAAACTGATTTCTGCTATTTTTGAAATGTCTGAATTCATTGAGCAAAGAACTTGCATTCAATTTTGTTTGCGGAAACGTACAGAATGTTGCAGAAGGCATTCGGTGAGCATTCCTATATTGGAAAGAATTGTTTACAAGTGGTGTAAACAGTTCAAAGAAGGCAGAGAACGCGTTGAAGACGAAGAGTCCTCTGGTCGACCATCCACCTCAACCGGCGAAGCGTCCAAACAATTAAGATTTGGTGCTTGCAAACCGTCGATTTACAATTAGAGACCTTGCAGAAGATATTGGAAATTCAAAAGGATCGGTCAATTCCATTTTGGGCCTCAAACGCGTCCAATCTCGATTGGCACCGGAAACACTGAATGCGCCAGCTCACACTGCATTGATTCTTCGGGACTTTTTCACCAAATATGAATCCCATATTGAAGAGATTCAACGTGAATCGCCGCGCGTTTAGTATCAGTAAATAATAATACATTGACATCGTTGACTCAATGCATTGCAATTATATTTTAAAATATATTTATTTTTAAGGGGGGCCTGGTGGCTGAGTAGATAGCGCTTTAGTACTCTGTACCACATGTTTCGGGTCCGAGTTCGGCTGCGCCATGGATGTTTGTAATGGTTTGGAATCCGCTTTAAAAGTAGGTTGAGATCTAATAGGATCGTAGAGCATTGCGGGAGTAGTGCTACTCTGAGTCCGTAGCTCATCTTCAAGCTACACTGATACTTAGTGCCCTGGTTAGCTACCCTGGTTAGTGCTAAGTAGGTAACGTCAGTGCAATGCTTGCCTTAAGGTATCGAAGACAACTGTCAAAGCATTTGCCAGTTGCATTAGAACAGAAAAAAAAAAACTTCAAATTACTTATAAGCTACCATAAAGAAATTTTGAAATTCATTGTTTATAAAAATACAATTTAGAAAAAAATATATAGGCCATATATATAAAAAATATATATATAAAATCTATAGCCACTCGGCCATCAGGCCCGCACAAACTCTCAGGAGGAATAGGGTATACACGGAATGATTCGGAATCACAGCAAAACTGGGTTGGAAAAGCTTTCAAGGCGCTGTAGCAGTACACACACAAGGTATCAAAATTGAAATGCCAGAATTGAATTTAGATATGTGGCTTATCAATCACTCAACAACTTAAGTAATAAAACTGAATTACATTTTAGGTTATTTTTTTTATTGGTATTTATTTATATTTATCAAAAGAAATATTCCTATTTTTATCAATTAATAATCAGAATTTTCATCTGGTCCATTGATGATTTTAAAATTATATTTTTACTATGATTATTATAAATATTAAATTGTTATAAATGATAATTAAATTATGATAATTTATCTAATTTAATTATTGTTATAATAATATTAGAAATATTTATTGGTTAGAAATATTTATTGGTATAAATATTTCTTTAGAAATATTTATTGTTAAAAATAATTAGAATTTGAACCATGATTTATAAAAATAAAAAGGTTACATTTATATTGAGATATCCTCTTCTTTGGTTTTTATTAAATTCATTGTCCTTTGCAATGTATGTAATGTAGTTTTTACCAATAAACATTCATTTAATATAAACCTATTCCTATTCACAAGTTTTAAATTATTGCATCCATGTAAAAAAGTGTAATGTTTTGACTTATTGCATGCTTTACTTTAAAAGCAATATAGAAAAACCCTATTTTTATACTTTGATACTTTTGTATATATCTAGAGTTTTTAAATTAAAATTATTACAAAATCTCTTATTACTTATTATAAAAACAACGTTGCACAGATAACATTTTATTCTATGTAATAATTACAGTCAAACCTGATTTTGTGCAGAGGATAGAGACCGCACAAAAGAAATCATATTAAAAAACATCTTGAAACTTCATAAGTAGCAATAAAATATATTTGGACTTGGATGGTTTTGGTTTGTGGCTCTACGATCATTTTGTGCACACTTTGGGCTCATTAGATCGGGACCTACAGTTTATCATGGATTCCGAACCACTCACAAACATCCATGGCAACGCCAGGATTCGAAACTGAAGCTTGCGGTACCAAAGGACAAAGATTGTAACAGAAAATATATATTCTTCTATCCGAAATGTTAACAAAATGGTTTGCTATAGTATAAATAAAATTAATGTACTGACATGAAGAATTAGTTTGAAGAAAGAAGATTTAGTTTGATTTTCGCTCTATGTTCTTTTTGCACACTTTGGGCTAATTAGATGAGAACCTACAATTTAACGTGGATTTCGAACCATTAACAAACATCTATGCCAACGCCAGGTTGTGAACCTGAAGCCTGTGGTACCAAAAACCAGAGCGCTAGGCACTTGGCCATCATGCCACTTGTGATATTGGGATTATATAATGTCAGGTGGGCCCTCTGTTGGATTTTTTTTTTTTTAATTTGCATGTTATTTTGACAGTCATCTGTTAAATTTTTTTTTAATTCATTTTTATTTGTAACATGCATTTGATAAATTTTATTTTTAATAATTTTTTTTTAAAAAATTATATTATTTCAAAATTACCGCACAAAAAAAAAAAAAAATTGCACATAAAAAACAGGTTTGACTATACTGCTTATTAAATATTGCAGATTTTGAATACATACATCATTGTTCGTTCTATGGAACTCGAAATATCTACAAAATGTCGTGGCAAAAATTTTAAGATGAACTGATTTTATTTGTAAAATAATGTAAAGAGCCTTAAAATATAAAATCCTTTCTTCCTTTTGCTATTATTAGTCACATACAATGGTTATATAATGAACTGCATTTTTAATGTTTATTTATAAGTTTTTTTATTATTATTTTATTGGCTCTCTAAATAGCTGTTAAAATAAAAATAAATAAAATATAAGCAAAAAAAAAAAAAAAAAAAAAAAGAAATTGATGAATCATCTTAAAATAATCAAGTCTCTATAGCATAAAATTAGTCTCTAGTGTATAAATATTAATTAAAAAAAATACATCAAAAAGTTTCAATAAAAAGTTTTTATTTTTCTTCGCATTTTACAAGCATTTCTTTTTGTTCATGCGCTGAAGTAATGTATAAAAATATTTTCTTTATTTCTTTTAAGCAACAAAAAAAACAAACATTAATTTAATTTATTGCGATGCTTAATTTCATTATAGCAAAATAAAAGTTTGAAAACAATTCGTTTTAATATATATATAAAATATTTTCTTTTTCCCTATACAAGCTCGCATTATTCAATATTTTAGAGATGAACGTGTGCTGTGTTTACACATTCATCGACATTATTTACATCTGCAACGTTTACATATGCAAAGTTTGCGGTGTACCTTGCAGTGGAACTGATTTGAAACGCTAATTGCAGAACAATAAAGGTATCTTACAGAAATACTTCTTGTATCTGAAATTGGCCTCCAAAATCAAAAAGGAATTCATAAATTAATGAAGGAACTTCTACGAATTGAAATCTTTTCCCCTTAGAGTTCAAATGAAAATTAAGTTGAGAAACTTTTTATGTACAACACCATTTGAATCGAATTCAATTCCTGATTCATGAAACATCAGCGCATGCAAACTGAATGATTCTTCTTCTTTTTTTTTGAAAAGAGTTCACATCTCTCTTGACTGAAAAGCATCTTTTACAATCGAGTTTTTACATATGATTTATAAAATAAATAAAATATGTGGTTTTGCACTGAGTGTCCGAAGTGCTATATGTAATAAATATTTGTTGACAAGATAATGCAATGCTCCAAGTCACTCACAGACTTTGCAAGACTTGGACACCCTGTTTGTTCTACGTATAGAGATAATTTCTTGGCAGAATGGCTTTAGTCACTGCACGTAAGAGTTTGGCATACCAATGGATACCAGTATGCTGGTTTTCTGAAGTCCTTGAGCTCATCAAGTGGAGTGTGCTCAAAACACTGGTGGAAGCTTTCTTGATGGTATGCCACATCCTGTAAGGTCCAAAAGCCGAATGCGCCATGTCTTGGTCCGACAGCATGGCATAGCAAGATGCCACGACATCATTTACCACAACTGTTCCATGCCGCGTCAGTGGTGCGTAGACTCAAATTCAGTGGCCACAGTGACGTTCCTCACTTTTTCCAAGGTCACTCTACTCCTGGTGGTGGAGGTTGCGTTCTTCACGACAAAAACGTAGTGACCGATTTGGATGTTCTTGGCGTACGTCGCATGCAAATCTTGAATGTCAGCTTCTGACTTGTTGGATTCTGTGAATATCAAGTGGGTTGGTGTCAAAGTTATGGTCCTGCCGCTCTCAGTGTGGATCTTGAGGTATGTCCGGTCGCTACCCGGATCTCTGTCAAGAAAAGTGATCACCTCACTAAATTCTAGTCTTCCATTTGGAGATACGGATAGCACCATTTCGCCGGCTCGTAGCTCAGACATTCGTTTTTGTCCCTCCGAGTGTAAATTGTGGTGTTACCGCTAAAAGCAACCTCCAGATCTGGATCCATCTGCAGATTCTGAAAGATAAAAATTCAAAGATTAAAATCACATCGGCATATTTAACTCTAACATGTCAATTTCATTTAATAGATGCTATGATTAATTACTACTACTACATCACTGTGCCTACAGCGGAGTTGCCCTATACAGTTTGGTAAAGATGTGGGTAAGAAGAAGTCAGATTGCCCTCTGTGATGCTCTACGATCACCGGGGGCTAGACCGGGACCTACGGCTTAAAGTGGATTCTAATTTCATGTAATACTTTAAATTTTAATATTTAATATGTTCTGAACTTCAAAGCGCAGCACTTTAACCCAGGGGTGGCCAACCTGCTTCCTGCCTTGAATATTTTGCGGCCCGTGAGATTTATCACACTTTTACAAAATATATTTATTTTATAATGACCAAAGTAGTGAAAACCGATGTATTAAAAAAAAATACATTATTTATGCATTCATATATTCAAAAACTAACTGTCGAAATTATGAGAAAAAAATTAACTTTGATTTTAAAATAACATTCCTGCAAATATTTGACAGTTATTTACAATCATGAGTTCGCAGAAATAATTAAATTATATTCTGCGAACTCATGATGAGTGGAGAAACAAATATCACACTAGTGAAATAGGTATTTTTTAATGATATTATTTTTTTAATTCATTTATATTTATATATTTTTCATTTTTAGTGTTATATATTTCTTTACAGTATGTGTTTAGTATCATTATTATTATTTATGTTTGCATAAAAGTAAACGCGATAATAATAACTCATTATGTTTAAATTTTTCACTCCAAAACATATTTATAGTGGGTCTAAATCTAATATATAATTTTATATGTGGCCTGCAGAGTTATGATACATTTCCAAAGCGGACCGCGGAGTTATGATGCATTTCCGAAGTCGCCCGCAAGATCATTTGGGTTGGCCATCCCAGCTTTAACCTAACTTATTACCTTCAAGTAAATACTGTAATTGTAATCGTACAACACTAATTTAACAAATGACAAGTATACAATTACAGATAAATTTACACGCTTAACTGTACATATAACTTTTATGTACAAACTTGAACCGCGATAAAGCTTAATACATTTACCACTTTTTAAATTTTCCAATTATACCATGGCAGTACAAGTCAAGAAATTGAAATAAATCAGTAATAATTTAATCTTGGCGCATGAGTTTTTAATAATTTCTAAGTCGGTAATATTTTCCAAGAGATAAAAGATTATTTAACGAAAGAGAGATACATTCTATATTCTTCTGTTATATAGAGATATATTCTTTGTTGAAATCTTTCTTGATAAAATAAATTTTCTATATAAATATACATGATTTTAACGGAAATTTTTACAAAATCCAACAAAATAAAATATACTGAATAGCTCTATAATATATCCCAGTCTCAAATGCATTAAAATTTATTTATAAAAATTATTTCGCGCTATTGATTATTTTAATTCATTTAATTTATTATAATTCAATTTAACGAAATAGATAAAGAACTAATCAATCGATGTAAATCATTCATTGTTTATCAATTTTAGTTTTTTATAATCATTTGTATTTTCTTATATACATGCATTGTATAATTTACAAACTAGTTATGACCATTTGTCACATTTAATCATTTTCCCCCGTTTCTTAATTTTCCAAGTAGTTTCAGTTTTTCCTCACTAGATGGCGGCACAGCTGATCTCACTGGTGGCCCTGTTAACCAGCCTACCGTGTGATAGCATCTCACTTTTGTAAATTGGATAGGGAGGTTTGTGGTTGTAATCGACAGACTTATTACCTTAACATTTTACCCCACACGTCGTTCTTTTTCCCTCTTTTCCCTACAATAGGGATTATACTGAAACTTGCGTTCGAAGCAGAATTTATCGTTTAAAAATATTATGCGAATATTTAATAATAAAAATATTTTTAAATAATTTTTTGAGTTTTATGCTATAAATCTAAGTATGTTCTATCTAATGGATTCATCTTTTTGCAAAATATATTTATTGTATTTTAATTTAAATCAATATAATTAATATATATATTTATTGATTCATCTGTTGAATATGTTATTGTTATGCGACTAACATCTGCGAATTATTAAACGAGTATTATTTATTATAATTTAAGACGCCAATTTTTTATTGCTTATTTTTATGCAGTAATACAAATTCATTCTTTAAAGTTAATTTATCTAATCAATAGATTCTTGTTTATTCATTTATTTTTATTTATTATTTTTATTATTTATCTTTAAAACTCAAGAATTTTACTTTGTAAGTAAAGGATCTGTGGTATAAAAGTTAATATTTAAATTAATTTAATTATTAGGAGGAAATTTGTGTGTGTTTAAATATATAATTGATAAACAAGATGTTTTCTGCATAAAACATAAAATTGTCTTGTAAGTAAATATTTTTGATGCATATAAATTAAAATTATAACTCATTGATTAAAAAGATTTCTCAGAAAAATAATCAGAATTATTTGATTAAAGAATCGATGTGTTTAAATTATCTTATATTAATATTTTCAGGGTAATGTAAGAAAATACACAATTTAAATTTGGATTGGTTAATTATTATTATATAAGTTCTTATGTTTGACTTATATATGTTGTATCTATAGAAGTCAAAATTAATTACAATTTTAAGATGGTAAAAATAATCGTACCTGGTTTAACACTAGCGTGAATGTGAGCCCTGGATTCATAGTACACATAGTCGAAACCAGCCTCAACTGCCAGTCTTGCCAACATACCTGTTGAGAAAAATAACATCATATCAGAAAAGAAGCAAATTTTACAGCAAACAAAATTTTAAAAGAAAATATTGTATTTTTACAAATATTTTATAGTTTTTATCGTATTTGCAAGAAATAAAATAGCTTTCTATGTAAGTCTCATCGTGCCAAAGCCTCAATCTAGATTGACCTTATTGATGGCACTGTAATTTGGAATGGACACACCAAGAGTTTCATCTGGAGGGTTCACATCCTGATACACCCTCCTCGAAGACTTTCTGGTATACAGATTTATCTCCCCCATTCCCAGAATAGACATGACAGCTTTCGGTTCTTTGTTTGTTGGCGGAAACTCAAAAAACAAACCGAGCTTCTTCAATTCTGAAATCCAACGTGTATCCATCAAGATAGCTAGCCAGATTGATTTTGGACTTGTTAGCGAGTCCATAAATATTTATATATACAAATGAATAGTAATATAAATATTCATATGCAAGTTTAATGGCAATTCATAATTCATATGCAATTATGAATTTTCATCTAATTCATATGCAAGTCCTGATGGCCAAGTGACTAACGCTATGGCGTTAGGTGCCACAGGGTTCGAGTTCCGGCAGTGCCATGGATACTTGTAGGGGTTCGGAATTCACTTTAAACCGCAGGCCCTAGTCAAATATGATTGTAGAGCATTAGGCATAAGGCTGGCAATCCTACCCCGCAAGGCGAAAAACATCTCCAATCTTGAAATCTGCCAGTTGACAGACGGCCTTGGCCCACCATGGGACTGTTGCGCCAATGGAGAAGAGGAAAGTCTAATTAATATTCAAAATTATATACGCTATTATATGAGATAATACTTGTAGTGAACAACACTGATAAATGCAAATCTCAAGCTATAAAATCACAAAAACAATCTCAATAATTATTTGCATGCAATACAATCTTCTATTCGTTATTGAATTAAAATTATTGCTATATATTTGTTTTTCTAAATTGGTATGCTTCCAAATAAAAAATTTCGTTTAATGCTTCAAAATTAATTAATGCGAATCAAGACATTGTACAACTTTATTCCAAAAGCACTTAAATAGTTTTAATTTGATATGTTCGGACAGAATCACAAAGCGATATATCGTACGTATAAAATGACTAAGCATAGACTTTTCACCGTAATTCTGTTTAAGTTTACGCCATCTATGAGCTATCAGGGTCTTTTCTGTTCCGGGATATGCAAATATGGCATTTAAAAAGGAGCCTCACCGTATTTGGACCTGTCCCTGTCGCTGGTGGTGATGTCCACCGCCCTGCCCTCGTTGTGCAGGCTCTGTGGAGCGTGCAGGCCCCTCTTCGTCCCACGCCTCCGTCACCCTGAGCTTCACCCCGGGGTACATGTTCATCACTGAAATGGCCAGGGTGTCCAGCTTCTCCTTGCAGCGCTGCAAAACAAAAAAAGGAAACATTTAATGAAACATGCATGAAAAACTCTCCATATTAAAGACTAATAAAATAACTATCTCTAACTCTAATATGAATTAGCTCTTCATATTAAAGATTAATGAAATAACTCTCTAACTAAAATAACTATTCATATTAAAAACTAATAAAATAACTCTTTCTAACTAAAATAACTCTCCGTATTAAAAACTAATAAAATAACTCTATCTAACTAAAATAACTCTCCATATTTTTTTATTTCCAATGGCAGGCTACGATAAATAATAAAATAAAAACAAACAAACAAAGAACATAACTCTCCATATTAAAACTCTCCATATCCTTCGATTTAAACTTTTCAGAGAATCACGCTTATTTTGTGGTTAGAAACTTTAAACTTCATTGCCTATTTGTATTTACATTAAATATGTATATTTATTCGTCATACATATAATAATAATAATGTTAATAAAACTTCTGAAAGATCATTTGTACATATGTATAATTGTACATACGAAATATTTTAATGCATTCCTATTTATTTGAAATTCTAAATGATGCGCTGTAGAATTAAATTCATTTTCTGAACTGGAATAAGATATCAGTTAATTGGTTTGGTTTCTCGCTCTACGGTCATCTTGTGCACACGAGGACTAAATAGACCGGGATCTACAGTTTAAAGTGGATTCTGAACCACTCACAAACATCTATGCCATCATCAGAATTAGAACCTGAAGCCTGTGATACCAAAGGATGATACCAATACCAAAGTTCAGTTGTGGAGTTACAGTGTAATGTTTAAAAAACACCGATAGAATTAATTTAAAAACTGGATTTTTATTGTAACAGTTGTGTAAGATTAAAAGATGGTAACTTTTCCGTTAATGCATAGGGACTCATACTTTTTTCTATAATGATCTAAAATCATTTTTGAATTAAAACCACATAATGGAATCTTGTGTTTGGTTCGTGTTTTTTAATTATGTATCATATAAAAAACCCCAACGGATTCGGAAGAAAATTAGACTGTCAGCATTAAACGCGAAATAACACAAGTTTATGCAGACAAACACTTGCGGATGAAAGAAAGGGCCGGCCAAGACGTATGCCCGTGCAAAGTGCAGGTTCCTCCGCCACACCTCGCCAAGGCTGGACATGGCGAAAGGCCAAGGTTCTCCGCGCAAAGTAATTACACTGCTCGCTTGATGGACTGTCTACCTAGGCAGGGGGAGGGGGAGATCCACGCGAAACACAACGCTTAATTCTAGCCCCTTTCCTTCGTTCTGTATCGCTTGTCATACAAAGGCAAAGGTAGTGTTGTTATGGAATGCCAGAGGAAAGGAATCTTCATACCTCCTATTACTTAATTTATTATTAAAAAAATATTAACATTAAGAAATTAAACATAAGAGAGAGATTAAAAGTATTTAAATATTAGAGGTGATAATTAGTACATAACGTGAAGAGCTTACATAACGTGAAAGACACTTTTTCACTGCTTTCTGAAGTTTTGTAAAAGAGGTTGTGACATTTATAGCAGTATTGTTAATTTCACATTGAAGATCGAGTCTAAATAACATATAATTTATACAGCCTATTTTTTTTTTTTTTTTTTTTTTTTTCATTTAAGTGTTCTTGAAAATGAAATTTGTCTGGATATAAAAGAGATATTAAAATATAAAAATGTTAACAAATAATTTATTTTATTTTTTATTTTTAAGTAAGAAAATTTTTTCATTAATAATAAATATGTAAAAACACCTCATAATTATGTATACGATCAAATTTAAAAAAAAACGCATATGTTTTTTTTTTTTAATGTTTTATATATTGACAAATTGGCAAACTGGATATTATACAAAGCTAAATACAGATTGTTTCCTTTCATAAATCATTTAAATGCTATCAATAAATCTGCTTTCAATTATAGCACAATGAGGTTATTTGCAAAAAAAAAAAAAAAAAAATAACAATGGATAAACACAAAAGGAAGTAAACTGAAATCAATGATTACAATATTGGTAAAAGCAAATTTTAGAGATATTCACGATGTTGAAGCACATTGTTTAAAAAGCAATCATGAAATTTAATCGCATCTCCCTTTTTGTGTTATGCTTTCAACCAGTTGCCCTATATATAAAACATATTCTACGCGAAAACGTGTTCCTGCTTAATAAGCTTAAAGGATAGAGCAATGAAATATAGCACATATATATTAAACAATATAAAGCACGGGCACTTTATATTATTTAATACAGAGTTACACATATATATTTACAAAGAGCAGTAACATTCTGGTCATTCGACAATTGAGCGCAATTGCTTGTTGGAAATCGGGAATTTATCCGGAGAAGGAGGGAAACAAAAACAAAAAAAAAAAAACCGGCTCGTCGGTGGTCCTCTGAGTGTTTGTTTAAGTGACAAAGGGTCAGGTAGGGGGACACCTCTTGCCTCGGCGCATCCTGTTATTAGGTTATTATTACTCGTCACTCCAAACCATGCGATCGCAGGTAACAGAAAAGGGGTCGTATCCATAATTAGTATGGATAGCGCATTGTCTCCACAGTTAGTATAGTAGTCCGATGTAGCATTCTTTCTTCTGTGATAAAATACGTTCAGAATTTGTGTCATCGCTTTCCAATGAGGCCATTCTAATGCAGGCCTCTACAAATGGAGGCCCGTTTCTTGAGGTTATTCGTCATTGTAAAGACAAATACCTACATTTCTTGAGATTATTCGTCATTGTAAAGGCAAATACATAGCAAATTCAGACTTACTAAAGTGCACTACAAGAGATCTTTTACAGTGCATCTATACTTAACCACAGCAATTTGAAAGAAGAAAGGAAAAAGAAACTTTTATTGCCGGCATTCAGGAGATTTCCACCCAACGGAAAGACTTCACCATCTACGGATTTATCTCCAAGGTTTTATGGAATTTTGGTCTGAATCAAAGCTGGAATTTTCTGTTAAGCATTGCTTGTTCTGTTTCGAATCAAGTTTCTCCAATTTGGAGATCTAATGTGGAATACACCAGATTTCTCTTCTGTCGCTTTTTTTACAAAGTTTATAATTCATAACACTATAAGCTACATTCAACTGTAATTGGGGCGAGTAGTCAAAAAGTAACTAAAATGGCCAACTCAATTTCAGACAGTATTCGCTTTTGAAGAATATGAATTTTGGATAGAAACAATCAGATACACGTAATCAAATAATCAGAAGACTCTTTTGAGTAATTTAGAGAAAATATTTAGTATAAATATGAGTTTTACAACAAGCAATCATTTAAACAATCATAAATGTTATTTTTTTATGAAAATAAATGAATATACTAAAAGTATTTTTTTAATATATTTCTATGTAGTATTAAAAAAGTTTTGCAGTTTGTATAAAGTAAAAAGACACAAAAGGTCTTATAATGTAAACTTTTCCTAATTTTCATAAATAAAGTAGTGCATTTTGATTATTAATGAATTAGTTAAAAGATTTTTTTTTAAGAAGTGTCAAATATAAACTATATACAATCAAATATTACAACAATAAAAATATTCAACAATATAAATAAAAAATTTCGACTGATTTTTACAAATGTTTCTTATTTATTTATCAATGATATGTATATGAGCGTTTTTAATTACCACGATATAAATACGATTAAAATTTGAAATTAATTTCAAAAAATGATTATATTTCTGTATTGCATTAATTCTTGTTTTTAATTAATAAATAATCATTATTTCACTGATGTACTTTAGATGAAAAAAAAAATGATGAAAGGAGGTAATTAAAAAAGGGCGAAGATTTTCGAATTATACAGGTTGTAAAAAAGTATAATAAGTTTTCTAACAACCAATTTTAGATTTCAACACATGTCCTTGTTTATAAACAGAAATAATAAAAATAAATAAATAACACAAGAAAGTAAAAAAAAAAGGAATTGGGCGATGAATGTTTTCATTGTAAATAAGACCTAATTTTCGTCTGCTATAGATAGAAGGAAGTGAAAAGAAAGGGGGTGGGGGAGTCCGTGCTTTTTCGAGTCATTCAAATTACAACGATTTTCTATCTCTTTTTCTATTCCATATTTGATACATATGCGAACAAATATTGTTTATAGAAATTGACATCGTTATATTTACAAACTTTAAACAAATTTAAAAATTTGAAACTTTTATAAGAAACATAAAATAATAATTTTTCTGTTTATTTCTTTATTTTCTTATGAAATATTTACAGAGATATCATCAGTAAGTAAACTTTTTGAGAGAACTTCATTTAAGTCTAAAATAAGCTCAATTTTTTCATTCATTCAATGCCCATGTTTTCTTAAAATGTTTGTTTATAAGATTTTTTTTTCAAAAGCCAAAAATAAATAAATAACTAAATAAAAAGAAAGAAAGAAAGAAAAAAAAAAAAATTTTGAAAAACTTTAGTTCTGGGATGATAAAAAATATATTTACAACGTTTTATTTCTTTCATAACTAGATTTCCACGCTGAGAAAATATCAGTAGAATTCTTTTTGGGCTTACAGAGTTAATTTAAAAGCTTTGATACCTGTATTTTTTTACCTTTTTATATACTTATTAAAATTCTACATTGCTACATTAGATTATTGTAACAATTAAAAACAATATAAAACTTTACTTTTATTTATTAAAAACAGAATTAGAGTTTGTAAATAGACTCGTTTAAACCTACTAAAAAGAATTTTTTAAGAAATCTGGTTGAATGGGGAGTTTTAGCTTCTTCGCACTAGTATTATTAAATTGACAATTATCTGAAATTATCTCAAGAAATATTTGAGAAAGGCAATCATCGACCCACTCATCAATGGATCAATAAAATTATAAAGTTTTTTCATTTAGTTTGATAATTACAAAGCAAGGAAATGCTTTAATGGATTGGCAACAGTAAATTGATGGATGGTCAATTGCTCTGGAAGCATATGTAAGAGTACTTTTCATGTTGTTTTTGATATAATTATGAAAATTTCAGAATTATGGAAAATTATATATTTTTTAAGAATTATATAGCTGGAAGATGCAGATCTGTCTACTCAGGTAGTCCAATAATCGACACATTTTTTGTCCTTTGAAGGACTTGAAATTATTGCATCAGTTATTTTAAGATTTGAGCCCAATTCTCTTTCTCCAAAGGCGACCTGATGGCCAATTGGCTAGCGCTCTGGCCATTGGTACCACATGCTTCAGCTTTGAATCCTGGCGGGGGCATGGATGATTATTAGTGGTTCGGAATCCATTTTAAGCCTTAGGTCCCGGTCTCATATGACCGTAGAGTGTCACACAGCCCAATAAGACTTCTTCTCACCCATATCATTCCCAAACTGTAAAGGGACAACTCAGCTCTGTGGTGTGGTGTAGTAGTAGTAGTAATGGTTTGGAATCCACTTTAAGCTGTAGGTACCGTTCTAATTCGACCAAAGTGTGCACAAAATGGAAGTAGAGCGACAAACTAAACCAAACTCTCTCCAATGAGATATAACGAATATAACGAAGCATACAGATATAACGAATAATACAGATACAGAATATAACGAAGCATACAGATTATGAAGCGATAAAAAAATTTCATTGAATCAAAATTTCAATAGCCAATAATAAAATAAAAAGAAAATAAAAAATTAAAGTAGAGCAAACTCATAAACATTGTTATTTGGAGCAGAATGTTGTAACAAGGAATTGATGTTGTCGGAAATCACTGCAGAATTGTACAGCCTGATGAATGCTATGTTGCAATGCGACTAGCATTCATTACTCATCAACATTTGAATCCTATTTTTCATCCAAAATAGAAGGCGTAACACGAAATTATGAACAGCAATCAACATCCAAATGTGAGCGGCCCTCAAACATTCACAATCAAGCCAGGCCAAGATAATCACCAACAAGTCAGGCAGGCAACAACTAGCCAGCCTTCCTTCAAGAGGTGAGCCATCCATTAATAACTTGCAAACATCTAGCAATAAACTGCATGATAAAGTAGCTGATATTATGAACGATCACCATAAACGCCTTAACAATGCAATACCCACGGAGTAAATTCATTTAGAAAAAAAAAAAAAAACAATAGACGTGGGGCGAAGGCGATACTTGTCAATCTCGTAAAAATCAGCCCCACGGAGGTATAAAACTCCGGTCTAATTTAAAAAGTGCGGCCACGCCCCAATATCACAGTTCTTATGTAATCGAATAGACTGCCGATTAGCAACGAGATCTCGGCAAGGGTGGAGGCGACTGCAACAAGTGGGTGCAGAGAGTCAATCTGCAGGAGAGGTGTCAGGATGACGTCTTATGGATTTTTTAGGGAGTGCCCCGACTATCCAATGACTGACGCCTGCACCTTGTCAAGCCGTCCATTGTGAGAATCCATTTTTATACTCGGCGGCTGCAGAACTCTTAATAAAAATGGCTTCGCGGGTCTTTTATTGTAATTAGATAGGCGTACCTGCTGCAAGTGTGGGAAAGAAGGTTCCAGACGTATACTTTTTGGTTTATGAAAGAACTGTTTTTTTTTTTTTTTTTATTATTATTTCCCTTCTCGTTGGTGGAGGGCAAAGGGATGTGCAAATGAAGTAGACGGAAAAACAATAAAGATAGTTCTGTTTTTTGGAACGTGAGGTTCAATGTGGTTGTTGGCGATAATATGCGAAAAGATAAATTTTGAAGTACAGATTATTGACAGCAAGCAAATTATACTTTTGCACGCACAAAAAGTCTGATTATGCATTTTGAAATGACAAGTATTGATATGCCAAACAAAGATATACTTTGAACTACAGGCATTATTACTTTTGCACACACACACAAATCTTGGGAATTATCGTTATTGAAATATAAGTAATCCAAAATACACTATTATTGCCAAACAAAGTTACTGAAATAATAAGTAGTCCAAAAATACTCTATTCCAAACAAAGATGAATTTTGAATTACATGTTATTGACAGCAAAGATAAATTATAGCAAGCTTTTGCACACAAAAAGTCTTAAGGATTAAAGATATACAATTCTGGATTAAGACCCATTATTGACAAAAAGTCTTAAGGATTATGCGTTATTGAAATGGTCTTACAAGGATAAATTTTGAACTACAGATTATTTATTATTACTGAAATAATAAGTAGTCCAAAAATACTCTATTCCAAACAAAGATGAATTTTGAATTACAGATTATTGACAGCAAGCAAATTATACTTTTGCACACAAAAAGTTTCAGAGATTATTCGTTACTGAAATAATAAGTAGTCCAAAAATACGCTATTCCAAACAATATGCCAAACGAAGATTAATTTTGAACTACAGATTATCGATAGCAAGCAAATAATACTTTTATCCAAAAGAAAAAAAGTCTTAGGATTATGCGTTATTGAATTAATACGTAATCCAAAAAATATGTTTATATATTTACTAACAAACAGTCATCGAAATTGCCGAAGAAGTCCGATTCCTTAATCCAGTAAGTTCAGATACAAATAATTCATTCATTCCACGCATAAAATTCGGCTTCAGTTTTTTCAATAGTGCTAATTACAATTATCAATAAAATTAATCATTCATTGAATAATTTAAATATCAATAAAATAAATAAATGGAGTAGCAATCTGGCAAAAACACGTGTAGATTGAATGTGAAAGTAACAGATATTAAAAATTCTCTACACAAACAAACTTTTTATTTTGAATGTAATAAATTAAACGCCGGATTATGTAGTTGGCCTTATCGTTTTGCTGAGTTATAAAGATAACAGGTAAGGCAAGATAAAGCGATTCATTTTTATGTTATAAAGAATGTGAAAAATAATTTATATTCCTTGACATTTAGAATACAGGACAGTATTGAAATATGAATTTTGCAGTAAAAGAAGATGTGAGAATATTATGTATTATTTATTTTAAACCTCCTTTTCATCTACATAAATCTTCCATCTTTTAAAAAAGTATACACATGAAAAAGAAAAGCAAATATTAATTGTATTGTGTTATTTCTATTACGTAGCTATAAACTTCAAGATGAAAAAGAATTAATAAATTTTTTAAAAAATATGACATAAGGTATGAAGCTAAAAAAGAAATTATCATATCATGTATCTTAAGGTTACTTACAAAATAAAAAAATAGTAATAATAAATAAATAAATATATTTTTAAATATCATATTATGAAACTTACATATTAAAATTTTAATTATTCTGAATATGATAACTTTATTTATTTGAAAATATAATGGCATTAATAATATTTGTAGAAACATTGGGAGACAACATATCAGATGTAAATTTTAATCATATTTATTAATTCACAAACAAATGCAGCTTATTCATTACACTTTTTAAATAAGGAGTTCAGTAATTTAATAAATCCGTTAAACTATTCGTTAATACAAGAATTAGATAAAAGAGGATTTTCTTCAACAATATATGTTATATAGTGTGCATTCTAAGGCGACTTGATTTTTCTCAATTATCGATGAGAAAATCAAGAAAAAAACTGATGCACATTATTTTTAATTTATATAGACACAAAAAAAACTCTATTTATGAGAAAAATAGTCTAATAAGACAAAAAAAGTCGTATAAGATTAAAACAGACTATTTTTCACATAAATAGAATATAATTTCAATTAATGTTTTACAATCCACACATGGCATTTCAATTATCTGATTTGAATTTCATTCTTCACATATTTTTATTTAAATTCTTTCACATTTTTTTAATACTTTCTTTGAGGAAATCAAAACTATCGAAACGTGCGTTTATAAACTAGATACTATTGTAACTACATTTCGAAGATAAGAAAATACTATTTGCCTTGGGTAACGAAATGTCTAGAAGAGCATGCCTTGACCATTAACACTTCATTTCCCTGATTTTTAGGAACAAATACAGATCCTTTATCATACTTGACTCACGTACTGCTATAATTCAATGTTGTTTACATTACAGCCATCAATAAAATCAGTAATTTTCTCCACAATTCAAACACTGGTGTCGGGGAAAAAAAAAAAAAAAAAAAAAAAACTGTTCCGATCAGCCAGATATATATTTCACACTGTATTGGCCCGAATTTCCTCAATTGGCAATTTACCTGGAGAAACCATTTTAGAAACCCTCACACGCTATCAAGTGATTCCACCTTTACATTACGAAGTCTTATTACAAATATTTCAGTAGGGGAAAAAAGCGGCTTCGCTTGGATCTTTCCCCCTTCTTGGGGGAGAAAAAGAAAAATAGAAGAAATAAACAAAACGAAAAAAGGCCAATCACAGTTATTAGAGCCCTTGAGGGTTTTGTTCGAGGAATGCGCAGAAGAACAAGGAGAGGGGAGGGGGATGAGAATGCTATTCACCCCCGTACGAGCCAACGGAACTCTCCTACTTTTGCCTGGATGAATGAATATCTTTCTCTTAAAAGTTTTTGAAAAGTTAGATTGTTATTTGAAGGGATGGTAGGGTAAGGGATTTCATTGAAGTCTAAGTTGATAAAAAGTAGAAAAGTCAATACATTCCGTAAAAGGAAATTGTTGGTTAAATTTAAAAGTATAATATTTTATTAAAAGTCGAAGTAAAAATCCGATGCAACGTCAGAATTTATCCAATCTAATGAATTTATCCAATTAAATGAATTAACTATTATAAATCCAATACTATGCGCACAATACTAACTTCCATAAAGTCATTCCATTTCCGTAAAAGGAAATTGTTGGAAAAATTAAATATATAGAATTTTGTTAAAAAAAAATCAAAGTAAAAAATCCGGTGCAACATCAGAATTTATCCAACCTTCATTTTGTATTTACAACGAATTCATTACATGGATTACTATGCGTACCATACTGAGTTCTATAAAGCCATTCCATTACATTTATTACCTATTCATGATCTCGCTGAATAAGACCTCACTACACCAATGAAAGGCAAATTTCGGACCATAAAAGAGAATCCCGGGAGTCGTTACAGATCGAAATCTGAAGGCACTAAAAAACCGTTCATTGGTGCCCGTTCCACGTATAGCTCTCATCACCATCCAATCTGTACCAATCACATGACATTTACCACCCTCGACCAAACATGTTATTTGATTCTTGGTGCGCAACAGTTCCCACGCCATACCTGACCCTAGATTCCCATTGATGCCGTGCAAAGGCGCACCGAGTACGCCATCTTAACGACAACTTTATATCCGAGTACACAGCTTTTAAATCGTGATTGCTCTGCCTTTGAGGCGGGATCAGAGATAACTTGAGAGAGTAAAAGGAAGAACTGGATTTATCTTCATCCGTTATTTCCTGTCTGGATCGTTTAGAAGAAAGAGAGAGCAAATAAAAGCGATCGGTTCTTTTTTTCTTTTCTTTTTTTCCCACTGATTTGTGTCAGTGGAATTCATCTGCAAGAATTTGGGAAGTCTCGCTTTCTCTAAATAGAAAACCATATTTTATAATTTGAGACACAGGAAGTTTATTTATAGATAAAAAAAAAAAAAAAAAAAAACGGTGCTTTGTAAATAGAATAAACACAAGAAATTGCCTTTGAGAATCAGCCAGAAGTTATCTCTGAATGAAATAAAATTACCGGAAAAGATTTTTGCTTTTTTTGGGGGGAAGGAGAGGGGGGGGATTATTTTGTCTATTGGAATTCTGGAAATTAAGATTTATTTCAATGTAATATTCTACCATTTTTTTTAAAAATACTAAGACCTCGATGAATACGTCTTCTGAATTTTTGACGGAATTCTGAGGTTTGGTTTGATTTGTCGCTCTACTGTCAATGTGTGCGCACTTTGGGCTAATTAGATCGGGACCTACAGTTTAAAGTGGATTTCGAACCACTAATAAGCATCTATGTCACCGTCAGGATTCGAACCTGAAGCCTGTGGTACCAAAGGCCAGAATGCTAGCCAATTTGGCATCAGGCCGCTGGAGCGCTAAAAGTCTTTTAATTGAAACACAGTTGTTCAACAAGAAAGATAAATACTTTTTTCATATTTATTTGCATTCTTCCTTTATATGAGTTCAGTAATGATAAGTCATATTTTCGTTACAATATTCAAAAAATTTTAAAATTGTAAATACTATTTCTTAGTATATTCATCTCTAAACGTGTTAAGAAATATGTGTTGATCTATTATATAAGCTTAAAATATATTTTTTAACTTAATTTTTTTTATTTATATTCTCTTTTTTATTTTGCCGTAATGAAATAAATTAAATATTTGTGTAAGTTATTTCTGGCATCAATCTTTTGATGCGTCTTTGACTGTTTAGAAATGGAAACAAATGCCCTTTTTTTTTTAATTTAAAAATATTCACTTGCCATTTTAAGATGATTTATTTTATTTAATGACTTTATTATCTATAAATAATGCTCATTTTTTTATGTTACCACAATGTGTTTTTTATGTTACAGCAATTTACACGAAAAATAAATGATAATCTTATCTGATAATCATTTGATTGCATACATTATATTTCCTACATTTTTGCCTATCACTTATTTAATTATATATTTTTAATAATTTATTTTGCATCCCAGTTTTGCTGTGTTAAAAATTTGTTAATCAAATACCACAAAAATAGGTTAATATTATTGTCTTTTGAGCCTATTTCCTCTGGATTTCCTTGTTCTTTTCTCAAATAGCTCTTAATTAAATTGATCAGAGTAAGAAATATGTCATTTAACTCATTCTAGGCAACGATGGGTCATATAATATTAAGAAAACAATAGGAGATCGATCGATTAATTAACCAATACGGAACTGGAAAATCTAATTTAATGCCAGTTTTTAAATAATTAATTTTTACATTGCAAGAATTAACTTTAATTCTGTTCATTTAAATTAACCATCCATATAAGAATGATACTTGCACATAATTCTATTTTTGCTGTGTTAAAAATTTATTAATCAAATATCACCAAATAGGTTAATACTATCGTCTTTTGAGCCTATTTCCTCTGGATTTCTTTGAATTTTTCTCAAATAGCTTTCAAACGAATGTATCAGAGTAAGAAATATATCAATTAACCCATTCTGGGCAGGGCTGGGTCATATAATGTTAAAAAAGCAATAAGAGATTGACTGATTAATTAACCAATACGGAACTGGAAAACCAATACGGAATTAACCAATACGGATCTGATTTAATGCCAGTTTTTAAATAATTAATTTTTTCCATCGCTCAAAATTAACCTTAATTCTATTCATTTAAATTAACCATCCACATAAGAATTGATACTTGTGCTCAACTCAGCAGGTGATGGGTTGAAATGTGGTTAAAAAAGAAAATTCCGCGATACTTAATTTTAATGATTCAGTCGTCCCAGCGTGGCGCAGATTGAAGGTCATTAAGTAGTCTTTCTCAATCTGAATCCCACTGCTAAAAGCTAATTAACCGACATGTCTTCACCCGAACGGCTTGCGCAACGTGGCGCCCATTTGCATGTCTACTTATGTTAATTTCCACCCTCTGATACGGCTATCCCGCTGGCCGACAAACGATGCAAATTATGATGTGAACGCGGATTTCACTGGAAGAATGCGGAACATAAGCGATTTCTTTGTGGGGCTTTGCTTGTCTGTACAGTATCAGAAAAATATTTCAGAAGGACTAAATTCCTTAAAATCTCGTATCAAAGTTATAGCAACATAAATCTCTTCATATCTTGTATTACAATTCCTCTAAACACAAAGTTCTTAATTTGAATTTACATTTCTGTGTATCAAATAGTAAGATTTTAGATAGAAAAAAATTTCTTATACTGATTATTAGAATAACAGATAAATAAATTGAAGTCTGACTTGTTCTTAATACAACGCTACTGGTAACAATACATTCATACTAATGTATTATTACTAGTAGCCTTGACTAAGAGTAATACTAAGAGTCACTAAGTGAATGCATTATTACTGGTACAATTACAATGGATTACTATGCGACTTATACACTAATTCCTTAATATCATACTCCTTCATATGATATTAAAGAATTAGTGTATAAATCTTATAGCTCTTGCTCAAATACTATGTCTTAGTATTTGAGGTAGAGCTTTTTAAAATTTATACACTAATTCCTTGAATATAATACACTAATTCGTTCCTATATTTGATTTTATATAGGAAATGGTTTTGTCGATATACTTCAATTAGTTTTATTAGGAATAATACTTTTAAAGAAAGAAAAATTATTTAATATTTTATCTGATTTTTTTTTTTTTTTATTTACATCAACTATCTCTCATACTAACCATAAAAAAAATAGAACAATAAATATACAAAATAATAATAATAATGTCTGTATTTGTAATTGTTATTGTTTACGGTAAATGACGAATGAAAGGATTTTCTACTTTTATGGTACAATGCATTCATCAGGTACAATGGATTCATCAGGTAAAATGGATACTTTTATGGTAAAATGGATTTCATCAATGTAGTGAACTAGCCATACACCATTTTTGTGACGACGAAAATTTGGAAGGTTTACCGAGTCGTATCATTTTTTAAATAGTTGCTTTGCAGTTATCGTTCATGAAATATATAGAGTATCGTGTTACTATTCAAAACCCCCTGCATTACAATATTGTTGCAAAAAAGCGTGTTACTCAATTTAGTCAGAAGATTAATAAGAAATAAAGATTAAGTTAAAGAATAAAATTAAAAATAAAATTTATTATTAAGGTATATATTTCTTGGGCGTAGAGCTTAAAAAGAAAAAAAAACGCCTCGTGCTTCAGAATCTGCCAGTAAACAGACGACCATGGTCCAAACATGGACTGTAGTGCCAGGAAGTTAGTTAGTTAGTTAGTTAGGTATATATTTCACATTTTAGTGTTAAAAAAGTCTTGATTTTCAAAAAGCTTATTTTGTATGTTAATCATTGAATGAAGGTGATTTCATATAAAAAAAAGGACAATTTACAACAATTCAAGTCGTGATTCTATGAACTCGTAAGTTATCGAGTCTTTATTTTTAAATATTTACAAACTCTCTCTCTCTCTATATATATATATATATATGTGTGTGTGTGTGTGTGTGTGTGTGTGTGTGTGTGTGTTGAGCATGAGCATGATTGTTGCATTAATTATTTAAAGACTGGCATTAAATCAAGATTTACTAATTCCGTATTGGTTAATTAATCGGTCTATCTCTTATTGCTTTCTTAATATTATATGACCCAACATTGCACATAATCGGTGAAATGACATATTTCTTACTTTGATAAATTTAATTAAAAGCTATTTGAGAAAAGTGCAAAGAAATCGAAGACTCAACATAGAAACTTAAAATTATATATTACTTCGATATAATGTTTGAAATTCCTTTGCTTGATAGATATCGCATTTAAATAATTCTTTGTTGGTATTCTTTTAAATTTTCTAAAATCTCGTTACTTAGTTACTTCCAAATACAAAATAGAAAAACTTTCTATTACAAAAGTTAATTGACGGCAACATGCATGAAACATTTATAATTATGCAATGGAAAAACTAGCTGTCATAAAACGGCAATCAGAGCTCAGTCTGTTAAAAAGAAAGAAAGCAACAACAACTGCAAGAGCAACAAAGACAGCCTTCAGCGGGAGATTCAAAACTATTCCATTCCCTTTCTCTTTCTGTTCTTCCGAGAATCTGCGGGCCAATAAAAACAAATGAGACGAATGTCTGCCCGAACAGAAACAAAAATTGGAAGCGAAAACTGTTAAATGCCAGCACCAGTAATTACATCCTTTCAACATTCGCAGGAAAAAAAGAAAAAAAAAAAAGAAGTCGGCAAATTGCACGCATTAGCGAATCACTTAAAAACGAATGCAGCTCTCAGTTTTACGCGGCGTGTAATTATAATGGGGATGTATTATTTATACCACCAAGTCAACTTTTATTAAAGGCAGACCGGGCAACAAGCGGAGCTGCTGACGTACCGCGCGCCAAGTGAACAATTTATCGCTGAGAGTGGAAAACTTAGCGACGTTGTATAGTAAAAGAAAAGGACTCGTATAAAAATGAGGCTTGCAGACCTTGGTCGCTAATGAGGTGGATTGCTACGCAATTTCTCAGCAGCATTTCTTGCCATACAATAGCCTTTCTGTGTCCAATGCACCTGCAGCTATTGCTTTCGGTATAAAATAAACAAACGAAACTCTGTTTAGAACTATCTGTTAATAGTATAACATTTCACCAACTACTCATCAGTTTTTTTTTTTTTTTTTTTTTTTTTTTTTTTTTTTTTTTTTTTGTGATTGGGGGCTGTGCACTAAATAAAAAGAGATGGATACGCAGGTATAATGCTAGATTAATGGTTGTTGAATTAAATTAATCGGATGAGTTTTATTTTCTTTATGATGATAAAGATCCATGCATTGCAAAAAGTGTAAAGAATCATGTATTGCAAAAGTATAAGGAACCATGTATTGTAAAAAGTTTAAAGAACTATGAATTCAAGCATTAGATGTTATTTTCATATCTCTAACAGAAATTAAATTACAAATCTTTTTAAACATTTAAACCAACACAATGGTTCTTTTACCCTTTTATATTACATAGTTCTTTACACATGTAAAGAACTATGTACTATAAAACTCTAAAAGTGTAAAGAACTATGTACTATAAAACTCTAAAACTGTAAAGAACTATGCACTGTAAACGGGTGAAGAATCATGCAATGCAAAAAGTATAAAAAGAACCATGTATTTCGAAATATTAAATATATGCTTGTGAATACAAGAATGAGTTTATGTTGGGTTAATTGTTTAAAAGATTCGTAGTTTAATTTCTGTTAGAGATATGAAAAATAACAACTAATGCTTGAATTAGATAATTTTATTTTTAACCGAATTCTGATGAAAATTTTCAAATCTATATGTATTGTTATTATTTTTAATCTATTTCTCAATGATGTTTTACATGAGCAACATATTGTTTGACTTTTAAAAGAAATAATAGACACATTCACATGCTTATTTAGAATCTATTTTCAATCCTTGTTTAAAAGATAAGAACATGTGTTACTTTTATAATTTAGTTATTTATATACGTCAGCCTATTATTTGCACATACATATATATATTTTAAACAATACGAAATGAGGATATTTTAAGAGTTTACAAGTAATTATGTTTTAAGATATATCTGATTCAAGAAGTGAATGGAAATAATAATAAAAAATAATAAAAAAAATAAAGAAATTGAAATAAATAATAACAATATTTTAAAAATACGAACAAATAAAAAATAGAAAAAATTAATCAGCTCCCCAAAATCATCATCAATTTTGGAAAATTAAGGAATTTTGAGCCATTTTTAATACAAACTATATGCTTTTAAAAACAAAATACATGTATATAGAGAGTAAAAGAATATAGTCCAGCACTGGCCGATTTTGAGTAGTTATTATATTTTATTACATTGTTATTCATTTTTTTTATGTTGTTGTTTGTTGTGTGAAATTGTGAATGAAAATTAAAAAACTGGATTCAGAAAAATTTTAATTAGAAAATTATTGTTCATTATGGAATGCAGTCTCATCGCAGCAAATATTTTCCAATCTGATTACTTAAAAATATTGAAATCGTTACAGATCGCTTTATATATATATTTTTGTATATATAAAAATAACACAATACATTAAATTTAAAAATAAATTGTAATCAGGATTTTTTTTTTTTTTTTTTTTTTTTTGGTCATTTTTGGAAATTTGATTTTTTTAAATGTGGATCATTTTTGAAATGTTAGTAGAACAGATTTCGTATCTTTGTTTTCTAAAGACTATTTACATGTTAATTCCTTGGCGCTTGCGTTATATTGATACAATTTTGATCACTGAATGTTAGATAATGGCATCAGGTGATTTTAAACTAAAGTGTTATACGAAATTTTCCATAATAACTTTATTTCACGACTGCGTTTTGTTTGTACTACTTTAACTAATGGCCGATATCCATGATACAGTCTGAAATCAAACAAAAATTCCAAGAAAAAGATTGATCCAAGATAAACAAGATCCAAAAAAAAGAAAATGGACTTTTTATTTAGTCAATTACATGATATTATAAATTACTCCACTAATCTTTACTTTGAAATAGCCCATCTTAAAAAACTCGCAAGCGGATGTTTAAAGAATTGCCCAAGATACAAGTGACAGCAGATCCAGAGAACCCTGAATGTCAATCAAACTGTAGGATTTGTCACCGCCCCTTTCATTCCAAACATTCCTCCACTTCAATCGGATTCCGAAGATCTCCAGTGGCAACGAAGCATGTCACGCAAATCGGAAAAACGCATCCATGTCGTGGGTTGGGCCTATCGCTGACAGAGTCCATTGAGAAACCTCCCTGTGAAAACATTCCACAAAGGTCGGTGCAAACAGTACATTCCCATAAAGAAGCAATCTTCCCCCATAAAAGAGCACATTATCCTCTCTCCGGTGAGTGGATAATGAGCTAATCGAGCTATCTACGGCCCAACAATTCTGGTGAAAGCACTGCAAATCACCAGATCCCACCTGAAGAGAGGATCTGAATCTGAATTGATCCGTGGATTGTTAACGTCAGAAAATCAGTGGCTCGTGAAATGAATGCACTACCCGGGATCCTGTGGTCAAATGGGCTACTGGCGGAGAGGAATATGGGTCCTTGTTTTTATTTTTGTATTTTTCTCTTTTATTCTTCAAGTGAATGCAGTTTTTACCTCCTCTTGCTGTTCGCCGCGGTGGTTCTCATAGACCCCGCTGTCCAAGGAATCGTAACAACATGCTAACAGCATATGCAAATGTGAGCTGCCCTACCCTGGAGTGAAATGGCGTGTCTATTATAGACTGCATGTTGGATTTGGTAGGAATGCTGATGATGAGATGTTTGTGGAATCCAAGTTTTTTATATGTTAGCAATAAATTTATTGAGTTTTTTATTATTATTAATCGTCATGCATTTTTAATTACTGAGAACCAACTCAATAAATTTATAACTAACATATAAAAACTCTTGATTCCTCAAACATCTGGTGGCTATTATGGACTGCATGTTGGATTTGGTAGGAATATCGATGATGAGATGTTTGAGGTATCCGAGTTTCTTATGTGTTAGTAACAAATTTATAGAATTGGTTCACAACAATAAAAAACGAATGACGATTGATAAAAAAAGTCTTTAAAATCTATAAAAACATTTTTTTTTTTTCTTCTAATGCAGCTGGCAAATAGACCGTGATCTTTCGCCATAACGGCTGCACCTATGTTACTCACTTTGCATTACCCAGAGGGCGCGTGTAACTTGATGGTAAGCCACGGAAGCGGAGTAACAATGCCCCCGCAGCGCTCTACGATCCTATTAGGACCGGGACCTACAGCTTAAAGTGGATTCCGAACCACTAAAAACACCCATGACAAAGCCGGGATTTGAACCCGATACCTGTGGTACCGAACGCCAGAGCGCTAGCCATTCGGCCATCAGGCCCACCTATAAAAACATTTAAAAATATTTATATATTTATCTTTTGCTTTGCAGGCATTTTGACATTTCAACTTCATTAACATATTAACTGCATTAAAAGTGGTTATGTGAACGAATTGTTAGAAAAAAATGCGTTTCGTTATTAACATTTTATATAATTATCTATAAAAGATATTTTGTACCAAAAATTGAATTCGGATATTTTTTTCTATATCTTCAGATACATTCCAAACCCATGATGAGAACGGATAAGCTCTGATACAATTCACTATTCTTCATAACACTTGCAGCGCCGTCCTTTACACGGAACCTCCCAAAGGGAAGATCTTCTTGTGGCACAGGAATGATTAATGCTAACGGCGGACAGAATTCACGCTCACAGCATACTTACATCACGTAATCCCCTTACGTGGAGGAGATCCACAGCCAGATTGAACAAAACTCTTTGTGACCGAAACGAGTCTTATCAGCAGGGATATCTGATAAGAGCAAATTTATTTCCACGATCTTATCTCTTGAAGATTATAATAATGAAAACCCCAGGGCCTGATTTTTTGTTTTATAGTCCCAGAAAAGAGGGCGGTCCTCTGCCAGAAATGTGGGCCGGCATTCCTAGTTAGCCGCTTCATTAATTGTTTCTCCCGGTTACAGTGAAAGGCCAAGGAAAACTAATGAATTTCAGTGCCTGTCTTGTTTTCCTTTCGACTGATGGTGAAAGCAGATATGGAAGTCATTTTTACGGTGGGAACTTGTTTGGATCTGGCTGCTTCCTTCAAGAGAGGTTGCAACCGGGTGTCAAGGTGACTGGTTGGAGAAGTATAAACAATGGGAAGCAAATACGAGCGTGCTCATTTAATTGTGGGTAAACACATTGTTACTATTATTTAAAAGTATGTAACGAGGACGAAGTAATAATAAAGAAAGGAAAAAATATCCTCTCGGAGTCATTAAAATTGTTATTATAAAGCAGGAAACTGTGGTTGAAGGTAATGAATTAATTATTGTTAATGATTAATTTATTATTCATTGAATTGTGCGGATCAAGGATATCTGCGTTTTAATTAATTAATTAAGAATATATATATTCGCATTAATACAGAAATTATGCGTCTTAAAAAATGAAGCATAATAATTCAAAAATCTTTAGAACAATTAGTTATTTGGAGATAATTTGCCTTTCTTTTCTGATATAAATATATGCATTTTTTTTTTTGTACAATCTTAACGTTATAAAGAATTAATGAATAAGAAATATCATATTAAATTAATCATGTTTTGTTGAAAAAAAAATGACTATATTTGTAAACACACAGGAAGAAAAAGTAATTGAATCTATTACCATTAAACCTAATACAAAGATAAAAATTTCAGTTCATTGTTGGGAATTATCACATATTTCAACGCCAGAATTAGTCATTGCATTTCAGTTACCTTCATCCAAAATTAAATAAATATATATATATAAAGTATATCAATGACATGACTATTTTTATGAGTAGCATAATGAATCAAACACAAAATATACAATTTATACAAAAATTTAAGTAGACTCACACATAGAAAATTTCATTGTAAAGAACAATGAAATATATCATTGGAAAAAGTTTAATAGTAAAAACATCCTGTACAATAAAAAAAAAAGTAACATTAAATAAAATAATTTAAAAACATATCTTCCCAATTATCATAAAAAGCGTATCAACTTGTCCCTAAACCTACCACAAAGATAAAAATTTCCGGTCATTTCACGGAATTTTCACATACTTGATCTCCAAAATTAGGCATTTCATTTCAATTAGCGTCCTTCAAAAATTATATATATATATATATATATATATATATACAAAAGTTTAAGTCTGAAACTCACATATAGAAAATTTCTATATACGAGTCGTATTTTAGTAATATTCTATATGTGTCTATCTTTATATTACTAAAATTATATCTAACTTTATATTAGTGAAATATAAATATTAAATCTTTCTTTATATTAGTGAAATATAAATATTAAATCTATTTTTATATTAGTGAAATATAAATATTAAATCTATCTTTATATTAGTGAAATATAAATATTAAATTTATCTTTATATTAGAGAAATATAAATATTAAATCTATCTTAATATTAGTGAAATATAAATATTAAGTCTATCTTTATATATATTCCGATGATATACTTCTATTCGATGATACTTTTTCGATATTTTCCGATGATATTTCTTCGATATTTTCCGATGATACTATACTTCTTTTGTTCTTTGCAAAGAACAAAAAGAAATATATCATCGGAAAATATCGAAGGTATATCGGTATTGTTCTTTGTAAAGAACAAAGAAGTATATCATCGGAACTTATCGTTTAACAGTAAAGCAACCTGTATAATAAAATAAGATTCACATTAAACAAATAACTGGGGGGGGAAACGTATCTTCCCTATTATCACAAAAAAGCAATGGAAAAACGCGTATCAACTTGTCACTATTGTCCTCTCAACAGCAACTCAAACTGTCACTGGGCAATCTGACCATCTGCTGCCGTGGAAAATGTCAATTAAAAACATGATTTTTGGCATGAGCAATTCACGAAAGAGACTTGTACTACGGCAGAAAGTAAATAAATAAAGGGAGAGAGGACCTTCTTTGGCCGATTGTTGTGGCAGAAAGAGGGGGAAGACAGCTATCACAACAACGTCTCACGACTCAGCGATTGTGGAGGGACAGTTTGTGGTCAAAACTAACCCTGGCTTGAAACGAGACCTCCCAGACAGCCCTTTCGGACGCCGGCGACTTTGACTCAAGCAGAAAGTTAAGATGGTATTCCCAAATATTTTCAAAGCAAAAGCTTTTTTTCACTTGACGTCCTCCGCCGAAAAAGAAGCATTTCACGGTGATTGAACCATTGTTATCAGTTGAAAGCAAAGGATTTCAAGCAGAAAATTGGCGTTTAGCTGCTCATGTTATGCATTCGTGTGAAGTGAATTTAAAACGCGGTTCTTTTTTTTGCTGTTGTTACAGCAATTCCTTGTTATATCACGCATATCACTAGACTGGAAAAAAAAAAAGTGTTATACTAAACTGAAAAGCGCTGTCAACTGAACTGATCTAGTTTGAGTTAAGGTCGAAGTTAAATTTTTTTAACAGAAGTAATTTGATTTAGATTTTAAAAGATTTTGATATAATAGATTAAAACATTTAGAAATAAGAGATATGGTTTTAATTAACTAAGTTAAAATTGTAAATATTTATTTTTATATTTATTTCTGTTTTTCAAAAATTATTAGTTAGTCATTAAAAATTATAGTTTTATCCGGGGTTTTAAATTTTTTTTTTATTTTTATCATTTTTAATTGAAATATTTTAAAACTACCATTCTTAATTTTAATATATGTAGTGTATGACATTTCAAAGTATTTTTTTTCTATCCAGATTAGGTAACATAAAATTTTAATTGACTGTGAAAATGAATAAAATAATTCTAGTAAATAGTAAATCATAACAACTTTATAAAATTATATTTGCAAGCTAACGTATCCACAATGATAAATACAAATATTTACGTTTGTATAATGAAGAAAAAAGCAAAGGAAAAAAAGAATTACTTATTATTATTATTTTTTTTTTTTTTTAACAAATCTTTATAGTCAAACTTTTAACGTTTTAATCAATAACTTTATTTTCTTTTTAAATATTGCTTCTTATCTCTTATTCTATTAAATCCATGATCTCTCGCTAATTTGACTACTCATTTATATTTTGATAAATAAAATCATACACAAAATATTTTATGATTTATTACTAATGATAACAAAACGTTGTCGATTATTGAGATTTTATTTTTGCTGCGCAAATAGTGATAAAAGAAAAATTTCTTTAATCTGTTTATATTTAGATATTTAGAAAATAAATACTTTTCAATAAAATCAATTGTTTGATGTGCTTATGTTTAGATATTTAAAAAATAAATACTTTTTTTCTATAAAAATATAGGTTCTCAAATTTGTCAATATTTTTAGAGACAAAATTAAAAATTTAATTTAAAGATCTCGGATTCTTTTCTTTAGTTTGTTACCAATTACAAAAACACATAAACTGACAAAAAAATACATACGGTGTGCATATGAGCGACACATTCCATGTGACTATTAAAAAATGCATTACTTAACGTAAAAATTTCTGCCATAATCAAACGACATGTTCGAATTTCAGGAATCTCCAAGAAATATCCCCATTATAAATGAAATGATTTCTTTAGTTTATATGACCCTAAATTCTAAAGAAAGATCCCCTCAGGTAAACCAAATCATTTCTTTGAATCTAACAATTCAAAGAAATGCTCAACCGCATTTTCTCACGATTTGCTAATTTCTTCAACCGATTACATCTAAATTACGACTGCAAGTGACCGGTGACATAAGTATGGAGGGATGAAAGGCTGTGCAGAGAGGGGGATATTGAGTCAAGTTATATTGCTTCAGCGTGGGAAACTATGCACCTTTTTGACTGGATGTCCAGAAGACCATTTATTTACCCTGCTTCCGCCCACTAAGGTCACTCACTCCAAATTCTTCACCTGAAGAACTGGTGGTACACCTCAAGTTCTGCGGAACAGCTTTTTTGCTCTAATTGCTCCTTGCCCTATTCTTTGATGATTTCTCTAAGTTATTTCCGGCACGTTTTTCTTTCTTTTTTAAATGTTTATGTTAAAAAATTTAATTGATTTAAATTATCTGGGAAAATTATTTTAATATTTTAAAATTATTTGTCTGCAAATTCTACAAGATTTTTCTAATGCAGCTGGTAAAGCAGAGACAGTTATCTTACTATACACCGCTGTTACACCTTTAGCACTACCCAGGTGGGGCGTGTAGCTTGAAGATATGCTATGGACGCGAGTAACACTACACCCACAACGCTCTACGATTCTATGAGACAGGGACCTACTGTTTAAAGTGGATTCCGAACCACTATAACCATCCATGGCACCGCCGGGACTCGCACTAGAAATTTTTTTATATACAATATTTAAAATTAATAGTATTTTATTATCCAGGCTAAAGTTATGTATTGTTTAATTGATGCATTCGCCATTTAACGTTGGGAATTTAACGAAAATTCATTATAATAATGTAATGGCACCGCCGGGGCCCAAACCCGAAATCTGTGGTACCGAGAGCCAGAGCGCTAGCAACTCGGTCATTAGCACTCTTGTGAATGAAAACCTGAGAAAATGTGCAAAGTTAAAATTTGCAAACAATGCATTTTAATGGTTTTGTGAAAAGAGTTAACAAAAAGATCCAGAAGACCACCTGGTAGTATATATATAAAATTACAAAAGTTGTAGCACTTATCAAAAAGTATCATTTCAATTATTTAAAAAACAAATTGATATTAACCATACATGAAAATAACCAATTCATCAGTAAGCTAATAATCTTTTATATGTATTACATTGTTTGCTGAATTTAAAAGGCAATATTAAATAGATGAAAATATAAATTGATATGAATGATAATTAATTGATTATCAAAGTAATAATAATTTTAGAAGACAATATTGGGGAATAAGCGATATTTATCTCAATCACTTCATAAAATACATATTTTTTCGTTGATTAATCGTTTTGATATCACCTCCTTAGTATCACCTCGGTAGATATCCTCCAAAATCACCAATTTATTTAAATTAAGATATTGACTACAAGCGAAAAAAGGCCTTCTTCATAATAAATAAGTATAACAACCAATGGCCAGCTGGAAGCCGCCATAATACTATTTAATGGTTTTCTGAAAAGAGTTAGCCAAAGATTCAGAAGACCACCCGGAAGTACTATATAAAAACTACAAAAAAGTTGCAGCACTTATCTCAGCCACTTAACTGCACAAAACAGCAATTCTCCAGGTGAGCAACCATTTCGGTACGGCACGCAGGAATCTCCCGAGCAAGCTAATCTATCGACCTTTTGCCGGGGACTTACTTTTTATTGCAGGTATATAGTTGTAGGGAAGCGTGGAGATTCCCTGGAGGCGGTAGGGATTGTCGTGGCGACCCCACGGCTG
>BPLR01001512.1:0-21935 GCA_021605095.1 Caerostris extrusa
AAAACATGTAAAGCTATTTATAGAAAAAATTAGTCACATAGGTCAAAATTAATCAAGAAAAGGTTTAACATAGGTTAGTAGAAGATCTACCTCCCGTGGTGCACCTGGTAAAGCACTTTTCAGTGGCTAAAAGATCTTCAACTTGGCATTATGTTAGATTAATGCACTCCTGTTTCAACTTTTATGTTTTGTTGTATTCTCTGTTCTTTTTTTACTTTTCGTTGTTCTACTACTGTAACTGTTCATAATCTGCCATTGGAAATAAAAAATTTGAGGTTTAACATTTGGAATAAAAAATATAAGAAATTCTTTTTTACTAGCAATTACAGTCTGTTCAAACATTTTAAATATGATTTAATAGCAAACAGTTGTCAAACAGTATTGGAGGACGGTTTTTGAAATGAAAAATACCCGTAACTCCTCAATAAAATTTAACTTATTAACACTTTTTAGATTATAATTTAAAAGCACAAAGGATCAGCAGAAATTGTAGCACATATAGATCACTGGCGAAAAACAAAGATATTTTGTTATGTGTGAAATCTGGTAATAAGTTACTGCAAAATAGAAAATCAGTTCGTTGTAAGGGACAAATCGGGAAGTTTAATAAATCTATCACTGTTTACATTATTATTTGCAGATTCAAGTTGCTTCTGCTATTCAATGCCGTTCAATCAACATGTTGCTGGGTAATGTTTGCTTTGTTCAAAACAAATAGAGTTGAAAAGCCAGCAAAGATCAGGCCTTCAATGACATTTATTGAACGTGAAGATTGTTCATAATAATCCCAGAACCAGAACATAAAATTGACTCCGAAATGTAAAAGTAGGTTGTGAAAATCTGAAAATTCTGAACCATCAAAAATGTTTACAAAACAAGCAATCAAAGGCAGAATACCTCGGAGAAAGCCTCTACATGAACAAAGCAAATCGAAAGCTTTATACTGGACATTAGCTAAAAAGGCACGGTACAATTTTTATATTCTAAAAATGTCCGCATCGCGATATGCGAGACCCGAGGAAGGGTCCATTCATCCATTTAAGGGATTCGTTAACTCAATTTTTTGAGTACCAACCTCGTCAATCCATAAACCCGGAGGAGACACCCCTTTTAAATGCCTTTAGAAGGAAGGAGAACGATCTGAGGGGGTGGGGTGGGGTGGAAGAAGAGATTAGTATGCAGAAGTGATTAGAACGAAACACGCGGGAAAATTCCCTCTCCGTCGTATTTACATCAAAACGAAAAACAAACTGCTGGAATCAAGATTTCAACCTCTCTGTTTGAAATAGAATTCTCAGTGACTGTTTATTGAATTATTCGCGAAGGAAGGTTCTGAAATTCGAGGTAAGTGAATGAGGTGAGCACGAGACACCGAGGCACCTTTGTTGTCAAACGAGCATTTGGAATCAAAGGATGTTAAAATCTATCTCCGCTTTTTAATAAGTTTAAAGCGGAGAACTTTTAACTGAGTCAAGGTGCGAATTGCTTGAGGTTTTGCTCTGACTTAGCATATTGAATAACTTCCGAAAATTTAATTCATTTATAGGTACATACTATCGTTCCACACTGTCTTTAATTGATTTCTTTAAGTAGTGATTTTTAATAAAAGAAATGTCGCTTACATCTTAAATTGCCTTCGCAAAAAAACTGTACTTTATTGGCTTATCAGATCGCTAGATCAGGTTTATTTAATTCAAAAATCTACTAATACTACATCACACCACAGGATACACCACCACATCATTGTGTCTATAGCTGAGTCGCCCATATAGTTTGGGAATGATGTGGAGGAGAAATCTGGCTGGGTACTGTGACGCTCTACAGTCATATCAGACCGGGACCTACGATTTAAATTGGATTCCGAACCATTACAAACATCCATGGTATCATCGAGCCTCGAATCTGAAACATGCGGCCCCGAATGCTAGACACTCGGCCAGTAAGAACCCATTTCAAATGTATACAGTATTATCACTATGTGAATGCTAAAAATAGCTATAGTCAAACCTGTTTTTGTGTAGGAAAATGGACCTCGGGCCAGATGGCCGAGTGACTGCCGCTCGGTGAAACTAACTTTTGGGTTCGAGTCCCGGTGGTGCCATGGGTATTTGTAGTCGTTTGGAATCTACTTTAAGATAGGTCACGGTCTCATATGACCGTAGAGCGTAACAGAGCCCAGTCTGACATCTCACCCACATCATTCCAAAACTGTACAGGGGCAACTCATCTCTAGGCATGGTGATGTGATGTGGTATGGTGTGTTGTAGTAGTATCTCTGTGGTTCATATTATTTCCTACTATTTTCCAATAAACATTAGTTTTCGATGACATGAAGTCTTCATAATGTGTCCAAACAGTAATTCCCCTTAATTTTAGAATACAAGATAAATCAATTTTTTTATTTGCATAAATATTTCTCGATAAAGCTAAGTCTGGATTACTAACGATCACTACAATTTCCCAATTTTAAATCTAGTGAACTCTAATGCGACTTACACACTCCAATTCACTTCCCACTCAAATCTTCATTCAACATAAAAGCCTTTCTCTCTGAATTTAACGCTGCCCTACATTCGATGACAAACAATTTTATATTCTAAAGTGTCTGCATCGCGGTATGCGAGACCGGAGGAAGGGTCCGTTAATCCATCTAGGGATTCGTTAACTCAATTTGAATGCCGACCGTCGCAATCCACGAATCCGGGGAGACACTCTCAAATGCCTTTAGGAGGGAGGGGGGTGATCTGAGAGGGTGGGGGTAATGGAGGGGAACGATCAGTATGCAAAAGTGATTAGAACGAAAACGCGCGGAAAATTCCCCTCCGTCGCATTTGCATCAAAAGCAAAACACACGCCGCAATCGAGATTTCTGACTCGTACTCTCTGTTTTGAATAGAATCTCTCAGTTAACTGTTTATTGAATTATTTTGGAAAAGGAATGTTCAAAAATTCGAGGTAAGTGAATTAGGTGAGCATGAGACACCGAAGCATGCTAGGAATCAAATGGGCATTCGGAATTAAAGGAGGTTATAATATATCTCTGCTTTTAACACGTTTAAACGGAGAACTTTTTAACTGAGCTAAATGTGATATTTGCTTGAGGTTTTTACTCTGACTTAGCATATCTGTGCATTTCTCAGTAAATTTATTTCATTTATCGGTACATTCTTTAGTTTCTTTTACACATTGATTTTCAATAAACCATATGTCGACTTTCATTTTTTAAATCTCCTTGCAAAAATGAATTTATTGATACATCAAATCGCTAACTCAGTTTAAATTATTTCAAACCTATACATATCATGTAATATATATGTTTCCGATGTTTCATATAAATATAGATTTTGGTAAGTATATATTTGATTATATTTTGGATAAGTATAGATTTGACTGGGACCGGAGTGGTTAGCACCCTACAACTCAGTGCCCCAAATTTCGGAGTTTCCCCTGCGGTGTCATGGATGTTTGTAGTGGCTCTAATCCCCTTTAAACCGTCGTTCCTGATCTCATATGACCGTAGAGCGTCTAAAGGCAAAGTCTGACATCTCACCAACATCATTCCCTAACTATATAGGGGCAACTCAGCTCTAGGAACAGTGATGTGGTGTGGTGTGGTGTAATAGTAGTAGTTTCTTTGTAGTTCATATAAAATCTTGATATTTTCCAATAATAGTTTTCGATAACACAAATTCTTCATTCAGTTTCCAAACAGTATTATTCTTTAATTTTAGACTATAAGATAAATCAATTTTTTATTTGCATAAATACTTCTCGGAATAACCCAGTCTGAATTCATACCGATCACAAAAGAATCCGAATTTAAAATCTAATGAACTTTAACTCGGCTTGGAACATCCAAATCGTTTACCACTCAAATCCTCATCCAATATAAAAGACTTCTCTATGAATTTATCGCTGCCAAAACATTCGTTGAAAAAACAATTTTATATTCTGAAAGTGTCTACATGGCGATATGCGAGACCCGAGAAATAGACCATTCATCCACTTAAGGGATTCGTTAACTCAATTTGAATACCAACCTTCGTCAATTCACACATCCGGGAGACACTGCTCTTAAATGCCTTTGGGAGGGAGGAAGGGCGATTTGAGGGTGGGTGGGGTGGAGCTAGCGATCAGTACGCAAAAGTGATTAGAACGAAACACGCGGGAAAATTCCCTCCGTCGTATTTGAATCGAAACGAAAACTGCTGCGGTCGAGATTTCAATTCTGACCTCTCTGTTCGAATAGTTAACTGTTCTCAGTTAACTGTTTATTGAATTATTCGGGAAAGAAGTGTTCTAGAATTCCAGGTAAGTGAATTAGGTGAGCATGAGACACTTGAGAAGCAAGTTCGCACATTTGGAATCAAAGATGTAAAAATATATCTCTGCTTTTAATAAGTTTAAAACGGAGAACTTTTAACTGAGTCAAATGTGTGCGATTTGCTTTTGAGGTTTTACTCTGTCTTAGCATATTTATGCATTCATCCATAAATTTTGATTTTATTGATTGGTACATGCTATCATTCTAAACTGATATTCTTTAGTTTCTTTACATATTGGTTTTCAATAAAACAATGTCAATTTCCATTTTAAATGGCCTTTTGCAAAAAAGTGAATTTTATTTGTTTATCAGTTCGGTATCTCATATTAAATTATTTTAATTTCATACAGTAGTATTACTATGTGAATTGTCAAAACAGACACAGTCAAACCTGTTTTGTGAAAATTTGGTTGGGTTTGTCGTTCTATTCTCGTTTTTGCAAAATTTGGGCTAATTGGACAGGCATCTGCTGTTTAACGTGATTCATAACCCTAACACGTATTCACGCCAAGTAACTTGGAAATTTTATTACACTGAAATTTTTAATGACAAATAAAATTGAATAAACTATTTCCGTAATAAATAACAAAAATAATTAAATATTTTTGTAATTATAAGACACATTCTAATATGTTGTTTCTGAATGGGGTTCTACAAATAAGTGAGCAATTTATGGTTTATGAACTTTGTTTCCTTCTAAAAACTGACAAAAAAACTTAATCGAAAATCGAAAATTCGTGAGCAACAAACCTTCATTAAAATTGCATAGTTAATAGTATTTTTTTGCATGACCATCTAAGAAAATATTTCTATTTCATTAATTTTCTGTAAAATCTACTTATTAAAGTAATAAATTTAAAGAAAATGACCATCAACTAATTTAATTTTATTGAAGAATACTATATAATATTTTATATTATTGTATTTTAAGTATATTATAAAAAAGAGGCCTGATGGCCGAATGGCTAGCGCTCTGGCGTTCGGTACCGCAGGTATCGGGTTCAAATCCTGGCTTTGCCCATGGGTGTAGTAGTGGTTCGGGAATCCACTTTAAACCGTAGGTCCCGGTCCTCACAGGATCGTAGAGCGCTGCAGGGGCATTGTTACCCGTGTCATACCATGAAGTTACACGCGCCCCCTGGGTAATGCAAAGTGAGTAACATCGCTGCAGCCCTTATGGCGAAAGATCACGGTTTATTTGCCAGCTGCATTAGAAGAAAAAAAAATATTATAAAAAGCTTTTTTTCTACACAAGATTTGCACGTATAAAACTCAAAAAAGGATAAGGATTCAACATAAAGTTAAAAAAAATTGAAAAGAAGATTCGCCAACTCAATTTTACGATTCTTTGAATGATTTTATTTTTAAAATAATACAATCATAATATGAAAGGAAAAAAAAAGTTTTGAGAAACACATTCATTTCATATATTGGTTTTTTTTTTTTTCACCGTATACGTAATCTTTTTTTCTTCCAACTTTTCTTTTTTTTTTTTTCTCTCAACTAAGTATATCCAGACAGAACAACCATTATATATATATATATATATGTGTGTGTGTGTATGTGTGTGTGTGTGTGTGTGTGTGTGTGTGTGTAATAGATAAATGAAAGAAAAAAAATATTGTATAAATAAAATCATTCGCTTGTATGTTCATGTTTTTTTCTTTTTTTGTAATAAAAAACGTATACAGTGCTTAATGTTTTGTACAATGGGAAGAAATTGTTTTTAATATTAATAATTGATATAACAGTTTTCCATAAAATTTATTTCATTTAATAAAAACGCATTATATTTCCAATAATATATTATTATTTTCCAATATTAACTTATTCGGAAATGTTTTGAGATATAAATTGGAATTCAATTTCTGTTTTATAAGATAAATCAACAATCTATTTAATCAATATCTTTAAGGCAAATAAAATAAAATAGTATATTATTGTTCAATATTACAATCTAGAGGGGCCTGCATGGCCGAGTGGCTAGCGCTCTGGAGCTCGGTACCACAGGTTTCGGGTTCGAGCCCCGGCGGTGCCATGTATGTTTGTAGTGGTTCGAATCCACTTTAAACCGTAGGTCCCGGTCTAATAGGATCGTAGAGCGTTGGGGGGCATTGTTACTTCGCGTCCGTGGCTTATCTTCAAGTTACACGCGCCCCTTGGGTAATGCAAAGTGAGTAACGTCTGTGCAGCGCTTGCCTTACGGCATTCAAGACCAAGTGTTTAAGTGTTTGCTAGCTGCATTAGAAAAAAAAATATTACAATCTAGGGAAGAATTTTGAGATATAAAACAGAAATTGAATTCTTATGTATATCTTAAAATGCTTCCCCTAGATTGTAATATTGAACAATAATAATCTACTATTTTACATTATTCCTGTTAAAGAAAATTTGATTGAATAGATTGTTGATTTATCAGAGGAATAATGTAAAATAGTTTATTATTATTGTTCAATATTACAATCTAGGGAAGCATTTTAAGATATACATAAGAATTCAATTTTTTTTTTCTATTCCTACTATTAGTGAACTAATAGTAGGAATACTCATTTATAAAATACATTTTATTCGTCCACTCAAGTTCAAATGTATTTTTTGAAACTTGCAGTGCATGACACTGGATGTTAATACAGTTTTTTCAAATATTAATTCATTAATTAAATTTAATAAATTAATTTTAGTTTTGTTTTAGATTTAAGTTGCATGTATCTACCAATAGATGGCGCCAGATGTTAGAGGAAAATGAAAACTTTCTTTTTTTTTTCAATTCCTACTATTAGTTCACACTCTCCTATATATATCTTGTTCAAATTTTCAGTCGTTCCTAAAATACTTTTATTCATCCACTCAAGTTCAAACACATTTTTAAAATTGTAGTGGATGACACTGGATGTTAATACAATTTTTTTCAAATATTAATGCATTAATTAAATTTTATTAATTAATTTTAGTTTTATATGGGAGAAAAAAATGTCTCTTCTATAAGATGTTTAGCAGGATATTAATTCAGGAAGAAATACCGTCAGTGGCGAAGCGTGTAGATCGCTGGAAAAAAAATTCTTTTTCATTCTGGGTTCTAGTCTGAGTCAAGGAGGGAACAGAATGGAAAATGAAACATGTGAATAAATGAGTGAGAGAGATGGAAAGTGTGTATGCGAGAGAGAGAAAGTGTGTGTGAGAGAAAGAGAGAGAATTTTTCTAACTTAAAAAAATGAATGAAAATTATTTATAAAGGACTTTCTGCAATAGAGTGGAAAAAAAAATAGGAATTGACTATTTAAAAAATTTTTTATGTTACTTGTTCTAAGATAAATCAGCAATCTATTCAATCAAATATCCTTTAAAACAAATAATATAGAATAGTATATTATTGTGAGCAATTTTTCTAAATATAATATTACCATACAAGATAAAAATTTTCGCACACACATACAAAATTATCTATTTTTGGTCATGTTTCTTTTTGTTTCGTATACATTTAGTAGCCAGTGAATACTGAAATTCTGGCCAAACCTAACATTTCTGACTCTACGAGCTTTTGGCCACAAGTCAGTAATTCAGGATGACAATTCGCCGGCCTCTCCGAGTACTTCATGAGGGGGAAGGGCTCATTATTATTCCCCCTCTTCAGAGTTAACCACCGGGGCGTGCCTCATTCATAATGCACTCTACTCTCGCTGATGGCCGTCATCAGGATCAGCAGGATAGTTTCAGTTCTATTCGACGTGGAGTTCTTGGGTTGATGTTTTGGAAAGTGCTCCATTATCAGTTATGAATACATTTTTCTTATAATATTTACCATAGCTATTTGAGCGAAGTTGTCTTGTTTTGGATTATGCCCAAAATGGTTTTATTTGGTGGAATTTTGATATTTATTTTAGTATAAACCATTGTTGTATTTATGAAAACTAAAAATAATTATAATCTTTTAACTTCTTCTTCTTCATCGGCGTAGCAGCCCATGTTGGACCAAGGCTGCCTGCCTATTC
This sequence comes from Caerostris extrusa, assembly GCA_021605095.1. Lineage (NCBI taxonomy): Eukaryota > Metazoa > Arthropoda > Arachnida > Araneae > Araneidae > Caerostris > Caerostris extrusa. The sequence continues at coordinate 8,314 of BPLR01001512.1, forward strand.
TATCTGGAGCTCTTAAGTTGTTTGTTTTGGAATGTGCTACACCATCAGTTATAAATACATTTTTCTTATAATATTTACCCTAGTACAATTTCAGCGAATTTGTCTAGTCTCTGATAATGTCCAAAATGGTTCATTTGGAGGAAATCACTGTTGGAAATATAAAAACTACAATATTTTAACTTCTTCATAATGTGTGTAACAACCCCATGGTGGGCCAAGACTGTCTGCCTATTGGCAGATTTCGAAACATGAGATGTTTTCTTTTTACGAGGTTTTCTATCCCAACGCTGTAAACTGTAATCGAAATCCACTTTTAAAAAGTAGATCTCTGTCTGATATGACTACTACAACACCACACCACACCACATCACTGTGCCTAGAGCTGAATTGCCCTATACAGTTTGGGATTGATGGGCTGAAATTGAATGGACGCGCAATACTCTACGTTCATATTAGACAAAGGACCTACTCTTTAAAGTGGCTTCCGAACCACTAAAAATATCCATGTCCCCACCGGAACTCGAACCCTGTGGCACTGAATTCCAAAGCGCTAGTTACTCGGCCATCAGGCCCAATCTTTTAACTTCTTCTTCAATGGCGCAACATGATCCATGGTGGGCCAAGGCTGTCTGCCTAATGGCAAATTTCGAGCCTGTAGATGTTTTCTTTTTATGGGGTACGGTTATCAGCCCTATACCTAACAGTCATATTACGGCGGGACCTACTGTTTACATTGGATTCCGAACAACTACAAGAATCCATGGCCCTTCCGGAACACGAATCCAAAACTTGTGGCACCGTGCTCCAGAACGCTAGTCACTCGGCCATCAGTTCCCGATCTTTTTAACTGTAACTTAATTTTTATAAAATATATGGTTTGGTTTGTAGCTCTACTGTCATTTTGTGCACACTTTCGGCGAATTATACCGGCACCTACAGCTTAACGTGGATTCCGGACCACTCACAAACATTCATGCTAACGCCAGGATTTGAACCCGAAGCCTATGTTACCAACGGCCAGAGCTCTAGCCAATTGGCCATCAAGTCGCTAAAAAAAAATGGAGCTACTTCAAGGATAATGCGTTCAGTTACCGAATAGGGAAAGGATGGTTTGATAAGTTGGCAATTATGAAGGTCCTACCTTTCCATAGAATGGAAGGAGAATAGGAGAATGTAGACACCCTCACATATCCCCTGAAGATTTTCGTCTCAAATTGTGATATATCATTGGGGTGTATTGCAGCAGATTTTCGTTGTGCCTTTGCACATATCTGCCGTTGTAGTTTCGCATAAACTTAGATATAAAATAAACGCGGCTTTCAAATGTACTTATTATGATTTATGGTGACCAAAGATTACAACCAGAAGTAGAAGATGATTCACAGCATATATATTTTACTACTATAGTTTGGAATAAATATTCGTAGGGTAAACGTCTCTATGAAATGTTTTTAATTCTGAGTTAAATTAAATTATTTATTTTTAAATCGAGATAGTTTATTTCTAGATCAAGCAACGAATTAAAGTAGTTTTTAAAAACAATGAGAAAGAAAAGAAGGTTAACCAGATTCCTACTAGATAGGTGAAACCCTGGTATGAGTTATAAATATTAAAACCTCCACAAATCTCGCTGTTGCTTGTATTAATGTTCTCATTCTCCATGTATCAGATTATTCTTTCAAAACTCTTTTATTATGCTTCGTTACGACAAAAAGTTGACTGCAATTAACTACCGACGAAGTTCGAAACATCACTGAGAAAGCAAAACGTCGATAATTTCAGTAAATAGGAAACTTGGATTTATGGGACAAATACAAAATGATTTTTTTTTTTTTTTTTGCTATTGGTAAACTCAACATTCATTCATATTCAACTTCGTCATTCTACAACGCAGTTAAATCAACCATTTAAAAAAAAAAAAAAGAATATGCATTTTTGATTGCCGATTCGTCCCGACAAATTCGGAATTAACGAATTATTATTAAATTATTTAATTAGAATTTAATTAATTAAATTCTAATTAAGTTTGTTGAAGCAAAAGCTTCATTTAGTTAGTGTACTACAAATAAACGACAAAACATGGAAAATTCTCTTTTTTTAATTGAAAGTATTTTCGAAAGTGTCCTATTTTTACACAATCATAGTCGCACACAATCTGTGTCGCTCTACGGTCATTTTTGCACTCTTTGGGCTAATTAGACCAGGACCTACAGATTAAAGAGGATTCCGAAACACCAAGAAACATCCATGAAACCACCAGGAATCGAACCTGAAGCCTGTGGTACCAACGGCCACAGCGCTAGCCAATTTTCCATCAGACCGTCGTTGGGAAGAGAATTAAGGCCTCCACTATGCGCTCTGGCCTTTCGTGCTTCAGGTTCTAAACTCAGCGGTGGCATGGATGTTTGGGAGTGGTTCAGAATCCACATTAAACTGTAGGTCCCGGTCTAATAAGTGCGCATAAAATGACAGTAGAATGACAAATCAAATTGATTATTCTAAAATCGTATTGGGAAAAATCAACCCATATATATAAATATACCTATATATCGTATTTTATTAGTTTCAGATCAAAGAATAAATGTGATATGACGAGTAATACTACGAATTGCCTTTTAATACATTACATACATACCTAAATAATACATGTGACAGAAAATTTGCAACGACAATGCATCAGATTATTCTTTCAAAACTGTTTTATTATGTTTCGTTTCGACAAAAGTGGACTGCGATTAACTACTGACGAAGTTTGAAATATCTCAGACGAAAGTAAAACTTGGGTAATTTCACTAAATAGGAAAGTTGGATTTATGGGCGAATTAACGAAATGAATTTTTCTGCTAGCGGGCAAACTCAACATTCATTCATATTCAACCTCATCTTTTAACAAAGCACTTAAAATAACCACTTTCGAACACGAAAAAGAACATTTTTGACTGTCAATTCGTCACGACAAATTCGAATTAACATGTAAATTTGTGACTTTAAAAACCGTTTATTTAGAAGATTCACGATAAGTTTGTTTAAGCAGAAGCTTCATTTAGTTGGTGTACTCCAAATAAAGGAGAAGATATGGAAACTTCTCTTTTTTTTAACTGAAAGTATTTTCAAAATTGTTAATTTGTATATAACATTATTTAATGCAAAACAAGTTGTCAAAGTGTCCTATATCCAAAACTTTCTAATTACTTTTAAGTTACAAGGAGTTTCTTCTTTCTTTATTATTCTTGCTTAATTATAATACTTCTTTTACTAGGTTTCTCCTTTAATATTTGGCGGACTGATGGCCAATTGTCAATTGCTCTGACCGTTGGTGCTTCAGGTTCGAATCCTGGCTGTGGCATGGATTGTTTGTTAGTAGTTCTCATTTCACGTTAAATTGTAGGTGCCGGTATAACTAGCCTTAAGTGTGCACAAAAAAGGACCGTAGAGGGACAAATTAAACCAAACCTTACTTGATTATTCTAAAGTCGTATTGGGAAAAAAAAAAATCAATCTATAGTTATACAAATACACTTATACCCTTATACATCGTATTTTTATTAGTTTAATTTAATTTAATTTGGTTTGGTTTGTCGTCTACGGTCATCTTGTGCACACGAGGGATAAACAGACCCGGACCTACAGTTTAAAGCGAATTCCAAACCCTCACAAACATTCATGCCACTGCCAGCCCCGATTCTGAAAACCAGAGCTTAGCCACTTGACCACCAGACTGCTTTTATTAGTTTAAGATCAGAGAATAAGTGAGATATGATGAATAATACTACGTATCACCATTAATACATTACATATCATAAGCATATCATACATAAATAATATATAATCTGGCAGAGAATTTGCAACAACAACGCATCAGATTATTCTGTCAAAACTCTTTATTACGCTTCGTTTTGACAGAGTCGGACTGAAATTAATTACTGAGAAAGTTCGAAACATCTCAGACAAAAATAAAACTTGGGTAATTTCAGCAAATAGGAAATTTGGATTTATGGGACAAATACAAAATGAATTTTTCTGCTATCGGGCAAACTCAAAATTCATTCATATTCAACCTCGTCATTTCACAAAGCACTTAAATCAACCACTTCTATACAGGAAAAGAAAATGCACATTTTTGACTGCAGATTCGTCACGACAAATTCGAATAAACATGTAAATTTTAGATGTCAAAAGACATTTATTTAGAAGATTCACGATAAGTCTAAGTAGAAGCTTCAATTAGTTAGTGTACTGTAAATAAACGAGAAAAGATGAAAAGTTCTATCTTTTATTTAGCTTCTGAACTTATTTTCAAGTTCTGAAAGTGTAATCAAGTTCCCAAGGGTATATAATAATGGTGCACTTTTTAAATAAAATTTTCCAACTACTTTTAAATTACAAAGAGTTTGCTTACTTTAGAAAAATTATTCTATTCTTATTTTTTTCATTATTCTACTAAAAAATTTACTTATGAAAAATTATTTAGAAAAATCGTATTTGGAAAAAGATAAAAATCAATTAATGCTGTAACGTCTTTGCCTATATTATACCTATAACGGCTTCAAGATGAGGGCCACTTTCAGGTTCATGGGAACACTTAAATTTTTATTTACAAGCATTAATATATATATATATATATATATATATACGAATAATATACTCTGGGTTATTATAGAAAGAAATTAAAAATTAAAATAAAATTGGATCACAAGTGCATGATTAAATCACAAGTACAGTTCACTCCAAGGAAGGTCGGTGATTTTCAGAATTCTGGAATCTAAGTCGAATCTAATTGTCTGGCCGGCGGCAGACTTTAATTATCACACGGTGGGATAAACGAAACCACAAGAGGATCACTTTCGAAACAGGCGAAGTCTCTAGCCTATTCAGTCACCTCAGAGTAAAAAAAAAGCGAACATTTTTAGTAGACACGCAGCAAAACTCTCCCTTCTTCATAAGAAAAACTCTTTTAAGACAATCCGTCAAAGAGGGATTCAGCTTCCCTCACTTCTCATTAGAGCAGACATTTCTCAGCTCAATAAATTGTCGTCTTGATGACGAAACTGACTTTGGCGTTATCAGAAAGGCACGCATATCATCCCAGATGAATAACTAATCGAAAAACAGACTTCTCTCATCAACATCAAGCAAACTTTATTTTGTGCAAAAATATTTTAACTACTTTAAGATGTGGAGGTTTTCGTGGTTCTTAAAATCACATAGGAACTCCGTAACAGGTACGCCCGTTGCCCGTTGCCCATACTTCTCTCATCAACATCAAGCAACAACACTTAACTCATCTGACGTTTCCTTCCTTTTTATCTGGCTAACTAATAACGTAATTATCCTGGATTTCAGGTCTGCATAAATCTTGGTGTTATATACCACATGCATTTTGTATGCATCATGTAGATAAATAAACCAATAACCACTACCTATGTAATAAACCGAAAGACTAAGGATACTACCTATTTATCTTTATCGCATAAAAAAGCAACTTAATCAAAAAATGCAACAGTAAAAATAGAAACCACTGGACGCTTCACGTCCAAGGTCAAATAAAGGTCCATGTAGTCAAATAAGAAGATTTATATAATCATAACAAAAGTCTTCGAATAGGCTAGAGCAGGGGTCTCGAAACTTTCCAGCCTTAGGGCCATACTGTTGACTCCAGTAAGTACCAAGGGCCAAAACCGTTTTAATTTTTCTGCCATTATCTATAATTTCCAGTTAGTTGTTGTGCTTTTATGTTAAATTTTTCTGTATTATGCTTGTCCTTAAGCTTTGCCTAGCAATTAAATAAAACCGAGTTATCATTCTGTGTTTTTTTCCAACTTATTACAGCAACAATAAGCTATTCGCTGTCGCGGGCGGGATGGGGATGACACTGGCGGGCCGGATTTGACCCGCGGGCCGTAGTTTGGAGACCCCTGATCTCAGAGACTTCGCTTTTTTGTTAAAAAAAGCTTTTTAAAATGTTTTGATTTTTATTATACTTACATATATAGTTTTGATTTAAATTTCCGTAGAAATTAAACAAGGAAAATAAGTTAGTATACCAATAATAATTTTTGAGGTTGTTTTTTAAAATTAGGATAAAAATCTCATCTTAAAGTATCCCATCTCTCTGAATAAAGAAGAGGTACTAATTAAATGAAAAAAATATCTTTACGAAATACTTCATCTTCTCCTAATCTCGAGTGTCATTAGTTTCCATTTTTTCCCTTTACTTATTCAGATCATGACACTTGAATTTTCGTTGGTAACCTTTTAGTGACGTACTAAACTTTGATGGCCGCCATTTTGTGGAGCCTTTTCTCCAATAGAACGGGGCCTTCTCCCTCAGGTGGGAACCTTTATTCATCCTTGTGTTCCGACTTTGGGGGGTGAGGTAAGGGGGTTGCACGTGATTTCTTTCCATCCCTTCCTGAATAGATGGAATGGGGATGGGTGTTCGTTATTCGGTATTCTGGGAGCGCTGAAAATCCCAATCTTGTGAAAATTCGCGGCCTCTGAGCACCAGAAGAAAAGGTTCCTTTGTTGACTGAAGGAACCTTTTGAGGAGGCTTGAAAGAGCTTTTTTCCTCGGACTATTTCTTTTTTTTTCGGATATATTAGAAAAGGATGAGATTTAGATTCTGATTTAATGAATATCTCCCGTTATCAAAAGGTGTTGGTCTTATTTTAATAAAATACATTTTATATAAAACAAAGTTTTTCTTGTGCATGTGCAGGAGCATTTCAAATAAGTTGTGCTAAATACACATAAAGTAAATTAGTATTGTGTTTTTCTTATATATATATTTCTAATACATCTGGCAAATACTTAGTCAGTTAGTCTTAATGCCATAAGCAAGGGCTGCACCACTGTTACTCATTTAGCAATATCCAGGGCTCACAACGCTTTACGATCCTATTAGACCGGGACCTACTGTTTAAAGTGGATTCCGAATCACTTCAAAATTCCATGGCACCGCCAAGACTCGAAACCTCTTGGTACCGAGCGCCAGAACGCTAGCCACTAGGTCACCAGGTCCCTATATATGTACTGAGAGCCAAAACATTAGGGACCACCTGTCAATAACGAGTTGGCCCACCTTGGCGTGCAACACAGCTTCAACCCGCCTTGGCATGTATTAATACCACCACTTCATACCAGTTAAATACCACTTCCACCTGATCACGTGCCTTCCACGTCATCCAGGCTACTTCATTGCAAAATGTAGGGGTGGTCATAATGTTTTGGCTCTTGAGTGTATATATATATATATCCATGATTATTGAGTATAGTTCATTATTTTCTAACTTGATAGTCAAGAACTTAGGTTCCCATCCCTACGTCAAAACATGAACGTCCTATTAGACAGGACCTACGGTTTAAAGTGAAATGCAAGATTCCAAACCACTACGAGCATCCATGACACTACAGGGACTCGAACACCGAGCGCCATCGCGCTCGTCACTCGGCCATCAGACTCAAATAAATTTTCTAAATAAATTGAATGTTAATCTTATGATAAGATTTAGGAATTAAATTATTTTTCTAGTTTGGTGATTTAATTAAACTAAAAGATTTCGTCATTTTGAGTGGCCAAAAAAAAAAAAAAAATGGCAGAATGACAATAACCAACGATTTCGAGATTTTCTTTTTTAAATTAGGATAAAAACTCCATCTTAAATCCTAAACCTTTGAATAAAGAAGAGGCACTTATATTAAATGAAAAAAAAAAATACTTCATCTTCTCTTAAGCTTCGAGTGTCACTAGCTTCCATTTTTTTCGCTTACTTATTCAAATCATCGCACTTGGGTTTTGTTGGTAACCTTCTAGTGACGTACTAAACTTTGATGGCCGCCATTTTGTGGAACCTTTCTCCAATAGAACGGGGCCTCTTCAGGTAGGAACCTTTATTCATCCTTGTGTTCCGACTTTGGGGGGTGAGGTAAGGGGGGTTGCGCGTGATTTCTTTCCATCCCTTCCAGAATATAGATGGAATGGGGATGGGTGTTCGTTATTCGGTATTCTAGGAGCGCCGAAAATCCCAATCTTGTGAAAAGTCGCGGCCTCTGAGAACCAGAAGAAAAGGTTCTTTTGTTGGCTGAAGGAACCTTTTGAGGAGGCATGAAAGGGCTTTTTTCCCGATGTGTTGAAAAAGAATGAGATTTAGATTCTAATTTAATGAATATCTCCCGTTGTCAAAAGGTATGGCTCTTATTTTAATAAAATAGATTTTATATAAAATAGTGAGGTTTTTTGTGTGTGTATGTGTGTGAAGACCGACTGTGTATGTAAGAGCATTTAAAATATGCTGTGCTAAATACAGATAAAGTAAATTAGAGTGCTTTTATTATATATATATATATAGGACCTGAATGGCCGAGGGTTAGCGCTCTGGCGCTCAGTACCACAGGGGTCCGAGTCCCGGCGGTGCCATGGTTGTTTGGGTTCGAATCCACTTAAAAAAGTAGGTCCCGGTCTAATAAGATCGTAGAGCGTTGCGGGGGGCATTGTTACTCCGCGTCCGTGGCTTATCTTCGTTACACGCACCCCCTGGGTAATGCAAAGTGAGTACGTCTGCGCAGCACTTGCCTTAAGGCATCCAACACCAAGGTAGTCTGTGTTTGCCAGCTGCATTAGAAAAAAATAATAATTATTATATATATATATATATTAGTTTGGTCTAAATTTCCGTCGAAAATTTTTTTTTTTCTTCTAATGCAGCTGGTAAATAGACCGTGATCTTCGCCTGCACCGATGTTACTCACTTTGCATTACCCAGGAGCGCGTGTAACTTGAAGATAAGCCACGGTCGCGGAATAACAATGCCCCCGGCAACGCTCTAAGATCCTATTAGACCGGGACCTACGATTTAAAGTGAATTCTGAACCACTACAACACCCATGGGTAAAGCCGGATTTGAACCCTATACCTGTGGTACCGAACGCCAGAGCGCTCAGCCATTCGGCCATCAGGCCCTGGCTGAAGGATATTATTTATGAGAATTAAATAAGGAAATTAAATAAGGAAAATTAAGTTAATAACACAATAATAATAAGCGTCAATTTCATATGATACCAATTTCAACCAGAACGCGCTGAAGCCCAAAGAGCTGGAGCAACTATGAATGAAACATTTCAGCTTTTATGTCTTTCTATGGTGTCTAAAGTCATGACAGCGTACATACAGCGCGGCAAGATAAGCTTGTCAAATCAAAAATGGGGACGAAAGGAGAAAAATGAGTGAAAGAGACCGACGGGTATTGAAGCGGATTCTGATGTTTCAAAAGTGAATAACTGCAGCAAAGTGACCGCAGTGCCCGCAGAGCACAATCAGCATTTGATTCTCCAGCTGTCAATAATTACAGTTAGGGAGGCACTTTCATAAACGGGACATTTACGGCAGAGCACTAATTGCCACGTTACTTGTCATATCTCTTAATGCCCAACGTCGTCTATAGTGTGAGATGACAGTCTAAAAAAAACCTCATCGATTGATAAGTGGAACACATTTATATGGCCAGATTAATCATCTTTCACAACATTTCCTGCCACATCTGGTAGAGTGCATCATTGAGGACACCTGCACAAGTCTATGATCGTGATTTGTCTCGTTCCAACTGTTAAGCATGGAGGTGAATCTGCTCATGGAATGGGCGGCCGTGTCGTGTTTTTCTGTTGGGCCAATCGTAACCCTGAATGGAAGGATCACTGGGAGAAGTATAAAGAAGATTTAGCTGGACAGGTCTACCCTATGATGCAAAAATTTGTTTCAAGCAGAAGATGGAATTTTTCCACGATTATATTGCACCTATTCATGCAGATGGGCCTATCCAATCATGGTTTGATGAACATGAGGATGAAGGGAAATATCTATCTTTCCTCACAGTATCTCGACCTCAATATCATGGAACCGTTATGGTCCATTTTAGAGCACTCAATCCGAATCTCTCCCGTAATTTTCACAATATTTCCATGAAGAATGATTTGTTATTTCTCAAACACTATTCTACACTTGTACTATTCGATTCTCAGATGATTCCAAGCTGTATTACATACCAAAATTGGTCCTACGCCATATTAGTAAAGGATGCTCTATAACTCTAGAGTGTTTTCCATTATTCTGATAATCACCTGTATATATTCTCCGATTTTATTGTAGCTTTTATTTCTCCACGCTGCTTGTGTCGTTTCACAGATGTTTTAAACTTCTAGTAATTCTAAAGATTTTAAAGTTGTTGTCCATTTTGGTTTAAATGAAAATAAGTTTGTTTCCCGATCTGGCTCAAGGTCGTCGCGGCTTGATGGACAATTGGCTAGCACTGTGGCCTTGGTATCACAGGCTTCAGATTCGAATCCTGGAGGAAACATGGATGTTTGTGAGTGGTTGGAATCCAAGTTAAACAGTAGGCCCCGGTGGTATTTAGTCTAGAGTGTGCAAAAAATGACCGTAGAGCGACACACCAAACAAACTCAGGTGAACTTTATAACATGCCAAAGGCGATGCCAAAGTTAATAAAGGATACCTACAACTCTAGGGTGCTTCCATTATTTTGATAACCACTTATATACATTCCCCTGCTTTTATCATATAGCTTTGATTTAAGATATATTTATTTTAAACTCTAGTATTTCTAAAGATTTTAAAGGTGTTTTTGGTTTAAATAAAAATAAGTTCGTTGCATGCTCAAGTTTGAATTATCCACTTGATTATGGTTCATTTCTTTCGAATATAACTATATCTTGAAAAAAATTGAGAATCACTGGGGCTGATAATGGAAAAAAAAAAGTCTTTCATTTTTCTAGAAGGCATTCCCATATCCAAAACAAGATTAAGTCCGATGCCCATCGAATCTGTAAACAGTGAACGAGTGGAGAGATAAGCTTCCATTACTGGAGATCCGCTTACACACAAAACGCATTCCCGGAGCATGATTGTGGAAAGTTTTTTTAAAAAATCGAAATAGAAGAAGGAGCAAAATTGAGAACTTCGGAGAAGATTATCGGAGTTTGAAATCGGAAATGAGCGAGAGATATTGGGACATCCCCGAAAGCCATTTGCAGACGTCCTGTGGATATTCCATTTGAGCTGGATGATTAGCAGGATGAGTGGGCGAGTATTTCACCGTATAAAGTTTTCATCTTCGAATTACACGTAAAACATTAAATTAGAATAGAAATAGACTTATGCAGTTTGGTTAGGTTTGGTTTGGTTTGTCGCTCCATGGTCATTTTATGGACGCGTGGCCTAAAACCGACCGAACCTCACAGTTTAGACTTAGACTTATGCAGAGATAGTACCTAAAATTCTTTTTAAAGAAAAATATTTGGGACAATTTACTAAAGTAATAAATGACTCAAATTAAATTACTGGTCATAGCTTGAATAATTCATTTTATTAAGTATGAGAAAAATTAACTTTTAAGCAAAAAAAAAAATATTTAAATAATCAATAAGCTTCTCAAATCCCAATTAAAAAAACAGATTTTTTTAAAAATCAAAAAGTGCAAAGTTGTTTATTAACCATTTGTAAATTAAACAGTGTATTTAGTAATAGTATTAGATGCCAAAGTAAAAGCTCCTTTCTATTGTGCTTGATAAATTATTTTGATAATTAAAACCAGGTTAAATTGAGCGACCGTTAGCAGTTAATACATGAACTACCATCTACCGTGATGACTGTCATTATGACAATCTTCTTCAACGACATAGCATCCTGATGGCTATGACTAGAGCTCAGGCCTTTGGTACCATAGGTTTCAGGTTCTGCGGTGGCATGGATGTTTGGGAGTGGTTAGAATCCGTTCCTTGCGATAGGTCCCAGTCTAAATAGCCTAAAGAGTGCAGCAAAACCATACAGCGACATACCAAACCTGATTCCAAGCTTACATGCCAGCAGTGGTCTTTACGGCATATTAATAAAGGATAATTTACAACTCTAGGGTATCCTACTATTTTGATAACCACCTGTATACATTCTCAAGCCATCATAGCTTTGATTTTCTACGATATTTTAAACTTATAGTATTTCTAAAGATTTTAAAGGTGCTTTCCCTTTTTAAATAAAAACAAGTTCGTTGCATGCTGAGATTTGAATTATCCACTTGATTATGGTTCATTTCTTATAAATATAACTATATCTTGAAAAATTGAGAATCACTGGGATGATAATGGAAAAAAAATCTTTCATTTTTCTAGAAGTCATTCCCATATCCAAAACAAGATTAAACTGATGTCCATCGAATCTTTAAACCGTAAACGGGGGGGCAAAGCCCATTACTCCGAGATCCGCTTACACACAAAACGCATCTTCGAAGCACGATTTGCGGAAAGTTTTTGAAATCGAAAATGGAAGAAGGAGCAAAATTGAGAACTTCTCGGAGAAGATGATCGGATTTTGAATGGGCGAGAGATATTAGGACATCCTCGGAAGCCATTTGCAGACGTCCTGTCGATATTCCATTTGGGGGTGGGAAGATACACAGGTGGATTAGCGAGAATTTTGCTCACGTAAAGTTTTCAACTCGAATTGCACGTGAAACTTAAATTAGAATGAAAATCGACTTCCACCCCCTTTTCCCTCCTTCAATAAGACCACATGAGTCTCATGGACTTGGCCAGATGTTGCTGCCGGCCAAGTGGGATAAGAAAAATATATTTTTGCAAACCATCACGTGTTCTTATGGTATTCGTGTACCACACTCTCAGTTAGAAAATTTGTGTAGTGTGCAGATTGGGCAATTCAATTGTAAATGGGATTTGGTTAGGTTGATATATTTGAGGCCCAAAGTGGAAAACTTACAGCTTCATTTGCACACTGAAAAACCACACATGTACAATTCGAGGAGTACAATATTTAATACATTTAAAGACAGATAATTATAGATTCTTTGAAGGATTCCTCTTTAAGACGAAACTCGGCTATGCGCAGGGTGCGCAAATGTATTTCCCTGTGGGTGAGAGTCTGTAGACAAACTGATTTTCACTTGAACGTCATAAGGGGGCTCTCTTTGCCAGTGTATAGCAGGACGCATGGTTACAAATCTACATATAGCATCAATATTCCCTGAGGCTTCACTCTCGTATTATCTCTCAAGTTGTATTAATTCATCACTATTCATTGCTGCATAAAATACTAATAAATAAAATAGAAAAGATTCTGGAATAGATTCGAAACTAATGGGTGTTTTGTAATAAAACACTTTCAGATTAGAAAATTCATATGTGAGTTAAAAGTAATATTCTATATACTTAAAATTACGTTTATCCGTTTACAGAAGAAAATTATTTTTTTTGATGTTAAACTAATGTTGATAAATGATGTAAAACAAACAAATGTTGGAATAAATTAATTGACGCAATGCAAAAAGAATACTGATCAACAATATATAAGTCCATTTGTGTATGATTTTTGATGTAATAGTTTGCACTAGAATACCTTCTTCTGTCTAATAAGTTTCCGATGAAAGTTTCTCTTTTTATAAACGAAATGAAAACCTTTCAACATTGGCAAAATATTTAATTCGTGTAATATAAACATCAAGCCAGTTTTTCCTGAAAATAAAAAAAAAATGATTTAAAACCTCAATGGTTTCGCGCTGACACCCAATTCATCGTTTGACAAGATCTTAGAATTTGGCGC
>BPLR01001513.1:0-35327 GCA_021605095.1 Caerostris extrusa
AGACGAAGCAAAACAAATTTGACTTATTTGTAAAGTCTATTTATTAAACAATATTAAAAAACTGAATAAAAGGACGTATTATTTTTTCAATTGAAAATGAAATCACAAATCATCATCATCATCAATAGCGCAACAGATCCTTGGTGGACCAAGGCGGTCTGTCTGCGGGCATATTTCGAAACATCACATGTTTTTTTACGTTGTAGGGATGTCAGCCCTACGCCCAAAGTCCTTATTACCAGAAACTTGTCGCCCCGAGAGCAAGTCCCTAAGCCATCAGGACCTTCTAACGACCCATCTGCAAAATTCAGAAATAAAAACTATTACTTTAAACTAAAAAAATCGAGTTTTTAAACAATTAACTATTAGCATGCACAGTTGTCCAATAACATTAATTAGAAACAGGGCTGCTTAACCAGAATACCCAAATGTTGTAAATATAAAACAAAAACACAACCCAAGGCTGAAAAAGAGCACATTATTTAATGCTGTATCAAAAGTAAGAAAAAAATATTCGCATATCTGAGAAACGTAAAAATGCTTCATTATCACGAAATTAACGTCGTAAAAGAGATAATGATACAAATAAGTTAATTTTCTTCCTAGCATTCTTTAACAAAGATTTCTGTTTCAAAATAAGACATGTTTAGAAAAATAGTTTCGCTTTTCTCTTTAATTAAAGTCATTCATTTTTAGTTTATAATCAGTGATAGTTTATACCTAAAAAAATTATACATTATTTAAATTAATATGTTTACATCTAATGAACATATTAGGTAGTCAACAAAATATGTTTGCAATTTTTTTTTATGTTTAACGTAATAAACTCAATAACTATTTATTTATATTTTGATTTTTATACTATTATCTACCATTTTTATTTGCATTTTTATGTTAAACAAGAGGAAAATTTATTTTCATTAGTTAAAGAATTTCATGTAGAAAATGAATTGTATAAGGTAACTTACAAAAAAAAAAAAAAGTTTCATTACCTGAGGTGTATTTTGCTATTATTAAATAAATTGCTGAAGCTATCAAGTATTAAACTCTTTTATTTTAAGGGATTTCAATATTTGATAGCCTGAAGAATTTTAATTATTTTATTTATTTACTGGCATTTATAATTTCATTTTATTTTATGTGTTATTTTTAAATCTTTGAATTTTGAAACAGTTATTATTAATGAGGGTTGTTTTACTTATTGAATTTGAAGGATTTAATTTATTTAAATTTTATCTGTATGATACCGTGTTGTAAATTAAATTGCATGTCATTAATGTAAATCGATGAAAATTATACTTCTTTTTTTTATTAAATATCAATCAATATATTTTCATTATCAAAGCACGATTATGGATACTGAAATTCCATAGTCCGGAAAGTCCTGCTTTTAGTATAGAGGAGGAAGGTAGGAGAAAAAAAACCACCAGATACTATATTTAGTGGAATTCTTTCAAAATTTTAAGGTTCTCCCCATATTTATAGTTGCGAATTACCCTCTAAATATAAATACTTGGACATTTGGAAAATAAATACATTGTACTATTAATATATTACAAATGCTGTTGGGATAAAAATTATCAATTAAAATTTTGAAAAAAATTATCATATTATAAATCTACTACAAAAATAATTTAAATATTCCTAAATTAGTACAAGTAATAAAATAACAATAATGTACTAACCTAATATTGGGCCATGAGGGTCGAGAGATTAGCGCTTAGTGTCGCACTTTCAGGCTCGATTCATTCTGGTGCCATGGATGTTTATAATGGTTCGGAATTTACTTTAAACAGTAAGGTCATGTCTATTATGACTGTAAGAAGCAGTAGGGCTGACAACCCTACCCTGCAAAAAAATAACATCTCCTGACTCGAAATTTGCTAGAAACAGAAGGCCTTGGACCACTAGTAGTGTTGTTGAGACAATGAAGAAAAGAAACTAATAATATTTAGTGTAAGTAAAGAACGTATTATATTTTTCATTTGAAAACTAAATCACAAATCACTAACGACAAATCATCTCATCATATTATTAATAGCACAACAGTCCCATCGCGGCTCAAGGCCATCTGCCTACTGGCAGATTTTGAAACATAGATGTTTTTTTTTTTACGCGGTGTAGGTTTGTCAGTCCTACGCCCAAAGCGCTACAGTCATACTAGACAAGGACCCACTGTTTAAGGTGTATTCTGAAGCACTACAAGCCTCCACTACACCGCCAGGAATCGAACCGAAAGTTCTGTGGTACCGGTCTCGGTACTTGTGGTACCGAGCGCCAGTCACTCGGCCATCAGGTCCCTGTAACAGCAAATACTGGGACTTTACGAAATCATTTCTTTGGAAACCTGTATAATTCACAAATAAAATTTAATACAATTTTGAACTAAAAAAAATGATTTTTTAAAATTAACTATTAGCATGTACATTAGTTCAAGAAAGTTAATTAGAAACAAAGTACCTTAAAAGAATGCCCAAATGCTGTAAATATAAAACAAAACACAACCCAAGGCTGTAAAGGAGCATATTATTTAATGTTTTATCAAAATAAGAAAAAAAAAAATGTTCGCATATCTGCAAAACATAAAAATACTTTATTATGATAATTAGCATCGTAAAGAGAGATAATGATACAAATAAGTTAATTTTCTTCCAAACATTAGTTACTAAAGATTTCTGTTGTTTCAAAATAAGAAATGTTTAGAAAAATAGTTTCGCTTTTTCTCTTAATTAAAGTCATTCATTATTAGTTGCGTAACCAACGCTACTTTATAGCTAAAAAAAATTTATACTTTATTTAAATTAATATGTTTACATTTAATGAATATATTATCTTGTCAAGAAAATATGTTTGGAATTTTTTTTTTTTTTTTTTTTATGTTTAACATAATAAACTCGATAACTATCTACTTATATTTTGATTTTTAACCTATTATCTACCTTTTTTTATTTGCATTTTTATGTTAAACAAGAATGTAATGTAGAAAATGAATTGTATAAGGTAATTTACAGAAAAAAAAAAAAAATGCCCGAAATGAATTTTGCTATTATTAAATAAAATTCTTCAGGCTATCAAATATAAGAATCTTTTATTTTTTAAAGGATTTTTAATACTTGATAGCCTGAAGAATTTTATTTATTTATTTTATGTGCTGTTTTTCTTCTTTTAAATCGTTGAATTGCAAAACAGTTGTTATTAATGAGTGTTGTTTTATTTATTAAATTTTAACGAAAGAAGTTGATTTAACTTATCTCTTTGTAAATATATCATACTTTGTTGTAAGTTAAATGCATGGAATGAATGAAAATCGTATTAAAGTTATCCTTGTATTTTTACTAATTTTCATTATTAAAGCACGATTATGAATACTAAATTTCCATAGGCAGGAAAGTCCTCCCTTCTGTATAGAGGATGTAGGTAGGAGAAACAAACCACCAAATACTATATTTAGTGGAATTCTTTCAAAATTGTAAGATTCACCCATATTTATATTTGCGAATTACTTCAAAATATAATTACTTGCCATTTAGAAAATAAATACATTGTACTATTAAAATACTACAAACGCTCTTAAGATAAAAACTATCAATTAAAATACTGAAAAAATTATCATATTCTAAATTTATAAAAAATAATTTAAATATTCGTACATTAGTACAAATAATTAAATAACAATAATGTACTAAAGTGATATTGGGCCCTGATGGCCGTGGGATTAGCGCTTATTGTCATAGGTTTCGGGTTCGAGTACCGGAAATGCCATGGACCTTTATAGCGGTTAGAATTTACTTTAAACCGTAGGTCCCTCTCTAATATGACTGTAGAACGTAGGAGTTCAATCCTACCCTGTAAAAAGAAATCCTCTCCGCAACTAAGCAGACGGCATTGTTCTACTATAGGGTTATTGAGAATGAAGAAATAGAAACGAGTAATAATTAGTGTAAGTAAGGGAACGTATTATATTTTTTTCATTTGAAAATTAAATCACAAACGACTAATCATCCTGATCATATCGTCAATAGCTCAAGAGTACCATGGGGGCAGATTTCGAGACAGGAGATGTTTTGTTACGGGGGGTGGGTTTCCCAGTTGTAAGCCCAAAGCTCTACATTATTGCTAGAATAGCACTACGGCCTAAGGTAGATCACAAACCACTACAAACATCCATTGCATCGCCAGAATTCGAACCTGAAACTAGTGACAACGAGCGCCAGTCACTCGGTCATCAGTCCAGTAACAACAAATACTGGGACTTTGTT
Organism: Caerostris extrusa; assembly: GCA_021605095.1. Lineage (NCBI taxonomy): Eukaryota > Metazoa > Arthropoda > Arachnida > Araneae > Araneidae > Caerostris > Caerostris extrusa. Next base: position 4,260 of record BPLR01001513.1, read on the forward strand.
TTTCATTTGAAATCTGCAAAATTCACAAATAAAAATTACAACTATTTTGAACTACAAAAATCGAGTTTTTTTTTTTTAAATTAACTATTAGCATACGCATTTGTTCAATGAAATTAATTATAAATATGGTAGCTTAACCAGAAAGCCCAAATGTTGTAATTATAAAACAAAACACAACCCAGGCTGCAAAAGAGCATATTATTTAATGTTGCATCAAAAGTAATTAAAAAATATTCGCATATCTGCAAAACATAAAAATATTCATTGTCTAGAAATTAGCATCGTAAAAGAGAGATAATGACAGTAATAAGTTAGTTTTCTTCCCTAGCATGCGTTACTCAAGATTTCTGTTGTTTTAAAAAATAAGAAATGTTTAGAAAAATAATTTCGCTTTTCTCTTGATTAAAGTTATTTATTTTTAGTTGCATAACCGATGCTACTGTATACCTAAAAAATTTATATTTTATTTAAATTAATATGTTTACATTTAATGAATATATTATCATGTCAAAAAAATATGTTTGTAATTTTTTTTTTTTTTTTATGTTCAACATAATAAACTCGATAATTGTTTTTATTTATATTTTGATTTTTACCCTATTATCTACCGTTTTTGTTTGCATTTTTATGTTAAACAAAAGGAAATCTCTCTTCATTATCTAAGGAATTTTATGTAGAAAATGAATTGTGTAAGGTAACTTGCAAAAAAAAAAAGTTACATTGCCCGAAGTGAATTTTGCTATTATTAAATAAAATTCTTGAAGCTACCAAGAATTAAAATCTTTTGTTTTAAAGGATTCTAATATTTGATAGCCTGAAGAATTTTATTTATTTATTAATAGTTTTATTTATATTACGTGCCGTTTTCTTGTTTTTATATCTTTGAATTTCGAAAGAGACATTATTAATGAGTGTTGTTTTATTTATTGAATTTGAAGGATGTAAGTTGATTTAATTTATCTCTTTGTAAATATATCATACTTTGTTGTAAATTAAATGCATGGAATGAATAAAAATTGTATGAAAGTTATCCTTGTTTTTTTATTAATTATTAATTAATAGGTTTTTCATTATTAAAGCATGAGCTTATATTTTAAACTTCTGAAAAACCTGCTCACCTATACAAAACGTATTGTTGCAGCTTGCAGCAATTTGTGTTGTTCATTGAATTTGAAGGATTTTAATTCGTGGCAGCTTATGTTAATAAGCGTTGTTTATGGAAATTTGCATGATTTAATTTCGTATCCATGCAAATAGAGTATACTTTTGTTACATATTAAATAAATAATGTTAAATGGCATTAAATTTATCATTAATAGATTTGTTGAGTCACTTACCTACACTGCTACACTAATACTTAAATTCTCTTTATTGCTGCACTTTCCCCATTAATACACTGAGGGTACACTGTCCACCACTTTTCACTGATGCTGTTACTCACGTCTGTTACACAACACCTACTGATACACTGATGCTGCATGGCTCTCTATTGCTGCTCTGGCTCCTACTGTTACACTGATACATTGCCATCTACTGCTGCACTACTGATACATGTTTTCTTATTCTACACTGACCTTACTGCTAGATTGATACTGCAATACCTGTACTGCTATATTGTCCTTTATTGATTTACTACTCCTGACCTCTACAATATTCTCCCACTGATGTTACGTTGCTATCTAATGCCCACTGTTTCAGCAGTGATGCTGCACTGTCCCTCTGTTAATATATTGATACTACGCTGCTGTTGATCTTATTTTCACTTGATAGATTAAAATGTCAAAAATTTTAAACCTGAAGTCAATCGTAATTAAAACAGCAAATATGTAACAGACACATCATTACTCAAGAAGCCTCGACGAGTGTTTCTTACAAATTTTGTCACCCAAATTTTGAACGAATTTCAGTAGGGGTGTCTGCACCCTTCTTTTTCTGCTCTTTTAACTCAACGGAAGAAACTTCAAACCTCCAGATATATCATGTTTTATCCTGTAATAGACACTTTGATGTTTGATTTGAATTTGCTTATAGGGTTTTTAACACTGCTGAAATAATAATAATGCACTAAACTAATATTGGAGCCAGATGGCCGAGGGACTACCGCTGGGTGTCACAGATTTTGGGTTCGAGACTCAGTGGGGAATTGGATGTCCGCAGTGGTTGGAAAACAACTTTAAGCCATAGGCACACGTCTCATCTGACCGTAAAGCGTTACAAAGCCCAATCACATATCATTCACAAACTGTAAAGGGGCGCCTCAGCTCAAGGCACAGTGCTGTGATGTGGTGTGGTAGAAGAAGTAGTAGTACAATAAAAGAAGGCTGATTTTTAAATGAGCTGCTACAATGTGTTTCTCATCGATAGGCAACGGGTTTCACGGGTTTTTATCCCATGCAATAAAAGGCGGTTACTTGTAAAAGTGCTGTACTCCCGTCGGTGAGCGTTTCGTGGTATGTACACACATGTCCCACCCCAACTATCTAACTGTTAGGTTTGAATTGATCTCTACGCTCTACGGTCATTTTGTGAAAGCGAGGGTTAACAGACCGAAACCTACAGTTTAAAGTGGTTTCAAAAACACTCACAAGAATCCATGCCATCGCCAGGATTCCTGACAGTTAGGTTAATCATAGTCCTAGACGGGGGTGGGGGAAGTGGGGAGATAAAAAACTACAATGTATTCTTCATCATAAAAAATTCAACACCTCATTTCATACTTGGCTCCTTCGAGCTCTCAACTTCAGAAAGGGAGCTCCCTTCTTTTCATATTCAAATGGGAATTTCCACAAAGCACAGTGAAACAACTTTTTCATTCACACCCTGAAAATAAAATCATAACAGTGCAAAAAAAAATATTTCTCTTCGAAACTTCTGCAAATATCCAGCACTGTGAAGTTGTGTGAGAAAGATTGGAGAACCTTAACTGTAACGAGTAGAGAAGTCAACTGTAAGTAGAGAGTTAACTGTAAAGGGTCTCCCCCAATCCCCCACGGGGCACGCACATAAAAGCATCGCAGATTCTTATCTACTCAAAAAAAAAAAGAAGAAAAATTCAGATTTTCGAGCCAAGAGAATCTTCTTCAAACTGTCCTTATCCAGTTGTTGTAGGTAAACAGAGTATGCATTTAAACCCAGATGGGATGGATGTTGACTTTTTTTCTTTAAACTTTCGGCCTTCTATTGAGGGAAGAAGCTTCGGTTTTTTATGAGTGGAAAGGTAGAGAGATTCTATGGTTTTTATGAGTGGAAAAGTAGAGAGATTCTATGTTATGAAATATCTATTCGACTTATGCAAGAGTAAACTTGTTATTTCTTTTGAAGTAAGTTTACTCAAATCGTGTATTTAGATATGTTGCTTTATTTACATCCCAGCATTATTATTATTAGGCAAAAATGAAATGCAGTCAAGAACTTTAAGAAAATATATTTTATTGTGAATTTTTATTTTAAATCAATAAATTAAAATTACTATGAAGTCAATTCCACAGATTTAGTCTAATATGACTGATGATTTCGAAGGAATATCAGTTTACTGCTTTATTATTATTATTATTATTGTATCATTATTATTGTATAACTTATAATATCTCTATTATTATATAAATTATTATATCATTATAATTGTACAGCTATTGCTATCATTATTATTATATAAGTTATTGTATCATCATTTTTATTCATGCATTTACAGTTTTAGAGTAATAGAAACAAGGTCAATAAAGTTTAATAATCTGTGGCGTTAGGTCACACGGGCGTCAGGATCGTATCTTGGTTGTGTCATGGATGTTGTTAGTGGTTTGGAATCCATTTTAAACTGTAGGTCTAGTCCTAAATTGCCTGTAAAGGGACAAGCCGAACTAAACCTAATAGGTTGAGATTCTTCAACTGTATCTCGATTTCTAATGACTTTAGAAAAAAAAAAATTCACAACTGTTTTCTGACGCTAAAAGTATGACCAGTAAAATAAAAGAACAAAAATAAATTAATTCCTTTTTATAAAAATCATTATTTGAATACGTCTATTTTAATAGCAATTTTATTTTACTGATTTAAAATAAATATTCACATTAGAATATACTTTGCTAAAAACTCTTGACTGTAAAATAAACTTCACAAGAAAAAAGAGTATACTCTTGTATAAGTCCAATGCATATTTGATAACTTGGACTCTCTATACCTTTCCCCTCATAAAAAGCCGAGGTTTCTTCACTCAATAGAACGCTAAAACGTATAAAGAAAAATAGAATCCACATCCATCCCATCTGGGTTAAAATGCAGACGCTGTTTACCTACAACAACTGGATAAGAACACTTTGAAAAAGATTCTCTTTGCTAAAAATCTGAATTTTTTTTTATTATCTTTTTTCGAGTAGATAAGAATCTGCCGTGCTTTTGTGTGCATGCCCCGTGGGGGATGGTGCAGACTCTTCTAGGGGGAGAGCGTGGGTGACGGTTACGGTTCTCCAATCTCTTCCATAGAACTTCACCGTGCTGAATATTTGCAGAAGTTTCGAGGATAAATATTTTTTGGCACTGTTATGATTTTATTTCCTGAGGGTGTGAATGAGTAAAGTCGTTTCACAGGGCTTTGTGAAATTCAACATTTAAATATGAGAAGGTAGGGAGCTCCTTTTTTTGCCGATGAGAGCTCAAAAGAGCCAAGTATGAAATGAAGTATTGAATTTTTCTAAAGCATTAGAAAGTTCAAGCTATTTTTATGATGAAGAATTCATTGTACTGTTTTTTTAACTCCACATTTCGCGTCCCAACTGGGGCTATTCGTCCCCCAACAGTTAGGAATCCGCGCAGTGGCATGGATGTTTGGGAGTTGTTCTGAATCCACGTTAAACTGTAGGTTCTGGTCTATTTAGCCCTCTCTTGTGCACAAAATGATCGTATTGTGAAAAACCAAATTAAACCAAATCTAACAGTTAGTTGTGGATGAAACATCGTTGAGCATACCCCGAAAGTCGCCCGCGCTCGATGGTGAGCCCGCCGTTTGTTGAGTGGCTTGCACTCTGGCACGCGGTACCACAAATTCCGTGCTCTAGTCCCGCAGTGCATTGATGTCGACAGCTGTTCGGAATCAGCTTTAAACCGTAGATGTCGATAACATATGACTGTAGAACGTAGGGCGGACACCCCTACCCAGTGAAAAGGAAACATCTGTCTCGAAATCAGCCAGTAGCCAAATGGTCTAGGCCCATCATGGGGCTGTTGCGATAATGATGAAGCGGAAATGAATATTATTTAGTATGAATAATGGAATGTTCTTTTATTTGAAAACTATCTAACGACCGTAAAGCGACGAACCGAACCAAACCAAGCTTAACAGTTAGATAGTTGGGGTGCTTTTGTGGAACATCGGTGTTCATACTATGAAAGGTTCACGGACGGGTAGGAGATAACTTTTACAAGTAATTGCCTCGCAATTCTGTGTCGTATGGGATAAAAGCAGGAAAACACCTTGACAACCTATGAGAGACGCATTGTAGCAATCATCATCTGAGAACAGTGACTACAACCATACCGCCAGTTTATTCAAATCTCTTCCTTTCTCTATTGCAGCTGCCTACTTTGCAACAAGGCATTGGACATTTATGGAACATTTTCTTGCATGATACAACATTCATCAGGGATGTAAACGCATGGTCGTCCTGTGGCTATCCGTATCTCCCTACTTGTGGCCAATTTCATCATATATAATTTTTAATTTAAGATAATTGACCATATACACAATGAAAATGCTGGAAGAAAAATAATGATTTATATTATACAGTTATAATGATACAACACGTTATATAATAATAATGATACAATAAGATATACACTGACTACCAATAAGTATTTGGACACCTATGCAAATGACGATATCTGCGGTCCTGAGGTACGTCACGGACTCCGCCGGTATATATCGTGTAGGAAACAGCATCAGCATTAGTCGCATGCAAGATGCCGCGCAGTTCGGAGCTCTCTGATTTCGAGAAAGGTATAATTATCGGGTATCACAAATGTGGCCGATCCTTAAGGGACATATCTAGCTATTTGAAGTACCCAAAATCGACTGTGGCCTATGTGATTAAGAAGTGGAAGGTGAGCGGTGATTGTCGGAAAAAATCCCCGAGTCGGAAGACCAACGAAACTGGGAGATAGAGACCGACGAGTGCACACCAGAGAAATTCGGAAGAACCCCACCCAGCCGATGGCCCTCATCCGTGAGGAGTTTCAACAGGCATCCGGGAGTATTGTTTCAAGGGAATACCATCCGTAAGGAAGCACATCTGCATGGTTTTCATGGTCGTGCTGCTGCCCATAAGCCTTTAATCACAAAGTCCAACTGATCTGCTCGGTTAATGTGGTGCAAAGCACATCGAAATTGGACTGTAGATCAGTGGAAACGGATTCTTTGGAGTGACGAATCAAGGTTCACCTTTTACCGTTCGGATGGCAGGGTCTGGGTCTGGCGTCTGCCTGGAGAACGTCTCCTGCCAGAATTCAAGTTCGGCGGAGGTGGAATTATGGTCTGGGGGTGTTTCTCCTGGTATGGACTGCGACCCTTGGTCCCCATTCATGGTAAGCTCAACGCCGATGCCTACTGCACTATTTTTGGATGACAATGTGCTTCCTACGTTGTGGCAGTTTTATGGGTTGGACCCCTGTTACTTTCAGGACGACAATGCCAGTTGTCATGTTTAGACGTTACCCAAGGCTTGGTATGGTGCCAATGGAGTTCATCGAATGGACTGGCCTGCCCAGAGCCCAGATCTCAACCCTATCGAGAACCTCTGGGAGGCGTTGCATCGCCGAATTCAGGGTGCACTACCCGTCCAAAATCGGTGAAGGAACTTCTATGTCTTCTCCAAGCCGAGTGGAAGAAAATACCACTAGCTGTCATACAAAGACTTGTGGAAAGTATACCCCGGAGGGTTCACGCTGTAATTGCCTCTCGTGGAGGCTCGACCAACTATTGATTTTGAATACAGTTCATTTTTCTTTTCTATCACAGGTGTCCAAATACTTATTGGTAGTCAGTGTATAATAATAATATTAATAATAAATAGAGTGAAATTATAATCTTTCAAGCCTCTCAGTCACAGTAGACTTATTCTGAATAGTTGAATTCATAGCAAATTTAATTTACTGCTTAAAAATTAAAATTCAATTTTAAGGATCGTATACTTTTTTAAAACTACTTTTTATGCTACTAATAATAATGCTGAGGTATAAATATAAGGCAATATATCCAAATGCACGGCTTCAGTAAAACTTTCTTCACAAGAAAAAAAGTCAAATAAATATTTGATAACATGGAATCTCTATACTTTTCCTCATAAAAATCAAGACTTCTTCACTCAATAGAAGGAAAAACTTTAAAAAAAAAAAAATCAACATCCCTCCCATCTGAATTTAAATGTAGACTCTGTTTACTTACAACAACTGTATATAAGGACAGTTTGAAGAAGATTATCTTTGCTTGAAATTCTTCTTTTTTTCAGTAGATAAGAAAATCTGCCATGCTTGCTTTTATATGCATACCCCGTGGGATGGTGCAGACTCTTATAGGAGAGCAGGGTGTGGGTGGCGGTTACGGTTCTCCATTCGTCCCCACACAACTTTAGCATGCTGAATGCTTGCAGAAGTTTCGAGGAGAAATATTTTTTTTTCGCTCTGTTATGATTTTATTTTGGGGGTGTGAATGAGCAAAGTCGTTTCACTGTGCTTTGTAAAATTCCCCATCTGAACATGAAAGGGAGAGAGCTCCCTTTCTGTCGATGAGAGCTCGAAAGAGCCAAGTGTGAAATGAGGTGTTGAATTTTTAAAGTAATAGAAAGTGCAAACTGTTTTTAGGATGAAGAGATCATTGTAGTTTTTTTTTTATATATTTACACTTCACCCCCTATCTAGAGCTATACATACCTTAACTTTTCATCTCTTAGTTTAGTGAAACATCTGTGTTCATTCTACAAAAAGGTCACCGAAAGGAGGTCTTTCACGAGTAACTGCCCCGCATTTACGTGTCATATAGGATAAAAACCGGAAAAACGCCTTGACTATCGATGACAGACACTGAAATCAGGTACAACAAACATCCCGAAAACTTATTCGAACCTTAAACTTTCAATGTTGCAGCTGTCTACGTTGCAACTAGGAAATTAAATATTCATTGAACGCTTCCATGCACAGAACAAAGTACATCAAGGATACACATGCAAGGTTCTCATGTGGCCATACATATGTCCCTATTTGTTTGCCAGTTTCATCATATATTATTTTTAATTTAAGGTAATCGACTCTTTTCGATAATGAAAATGCTGGGAATAAAAGTAATGATATAATATGTTATATAATAATAATGTTAAAATAAATGAAAAATAAAAAAATAATAATAAATGCTGTAAAATTATAGTCCTTGTAAACTATCAGTCATATTAGACTTAATCTGTGTAGTCTCATAATAATTTTATTTAATGATTTAAAATAAACATTTAATTTAAAGGATCTTTTTTTTTTTTAAACTACTGTCTGTATTTCTTTTACTCTATTAATAATAATTCTGAAATAAAAATAGCGATACTAAATGTTATGCAATTATAATAATGCTATAAATTATATAATAATAAGGATGCAATAAGGAAACAACAATAAAGATATAAATAATACAATAATAATAATAATAATAATAAATGCAGTTAAATTATAATCATTGAAAACTGTCAGTCGTAATAGACTTAAACTGTGCAGTTTGTAATTTAATTCATGGTAATTTTAATTTACGGATTTAAAATAAAAATTCATTTCAAAGGATCGTTTACTCTTCTTAAAACTTATCTGTATTTCTTACAGATAACTTATCTAACATCTTATTAACATTGACTTATAACTTTCTTACAGATAAAACTTATCTGTATTTCTTACAGATACAGATACTTTTTTATACAGATAATAATACTGAGGTATAATTCGAAAGCAACATATCCAAATGCACGGCTTGAGTAAACTTTCTTAACAGAACAAAATAAAGTATACCCTTGCATAAGTCGAATATATATTTGATAACAAGGAATCTCTCTACCTTTCCACTCATACAAACCAAGGTTTCTTCACTCAATAGAAGGCCAAATCTTAAAATGAAAAAAAAAAGGAATCAATATCTATCCCATCTGAGTTTAAATGTATAATACTCTGTTTACCTACAACCACTGGATAAGGACACTTTGAAGGAAATTCTCTTTGGTCGAAAGTCTGAATTTTTTTTTCTTCTTCTTCTTTTTGAGTAGATAAGAATCTACCGTTCTTTTATGTGCGTGTCCCGTGTGGGGATTGGAGGAGATTCTTTAAGGAGAGAGGAGGTGGGTGACGGTTACGGTTCCCCAATCTTTCCCACACAACGTCACCGTGCTGAATATTTGCAGAAGTTTCCAGGAGAAATATTTTTTTTGCACTGTTATGATTTTATTTTTAAGCTGTGAATGAGTAATGTCGTTTCACTGTGCTTTGTAAAAGGTCCCATTTGAATATGAGATCGAAAGAGCCAAGTGTGAAATGAGGCATAACGTGAAGTATCGGGTTTTTTAAAGCGTTAGAAAAGTAAAACTATCTAATGATGAAGAATTCACTGTAGCTTTTCTTTATTTCGACACCCTCATATGGGTCTATGCATCCCTAAGAATTAGAAATCTTGGTTGTGGCATGGATATTTGTGAGTGGTTCTGAATACAATTTAAACTGTAGATTAAAGTCTATTAAGTCCTCGTTTGCACAAGATGGCCCTAGGTTGGTCCTACGGCAACCTCAGGCTATAAAAGCCACATCTTTGAATGTGCTGCGGAAAGTTCCATCCGCCAAATATTATTTATTTAAAAAAATATTTAAAAAATGTTCTGAATCAATGAGGCATAAAACAACAAGTTATGAGTTTTTATCCAAACTTTTAGAAGGTGCAAACTATTTGCTCAAATGTATGAAGAACTCATTGTTTAGCTTTTTCTTTATTAACCATGCACCCTCAATTGTTTGTTATTGAAGTACAAGTTAGTGTTGTAAGTAAAGGTCTATGCATCCCCTAAGAATTAGAAATCTTTGTTGTGGCATGGATAATATATAAATAAATGAGTTTTTTCTTATGAATAAATATATTTTTTTTTATCAAAAAACTTTATTTAAAGTACTGGTAAGAAGAAAATTTTGTCCTCGTTTTTAAATTGTGATTTTGGCTCTTCCGACTAAAAGATGGCCCTAGGGCAACGAACAAATCCAAACCTAACAGTTAGATAGTTGGAGATTAGACATAGGTTTACATACCACAATGGCTTACCGACTTGATGATAGGGAAGACTTTTAGGAGTAACTGCATCGTATTTTTGTGTCGTACAGGATAAAAACCCATAAATGCCTTGACTATCGATGGGAGAAATATTGTTGCAATCATGATATGAAAATAAGGAATACAATCATCCCGAAATCATATTCGAACCTCAATATTTCGTTATTGTAGCTGCCCATGTTTCAACTAGGCCATTGAGTATTCATTCAAAATTTTTATCCATAGAACAAAGATACATCAGGGATACATACGCATGGCCTTCATGTGGCTATCGATATCTCCCTACTTGCCGCCTCAGATATAATCAGATACCCTATTCAATAGTGAAAGTGCTGGAATAAAAAAAAAATTTAATATATTATACATTTATAATGATAAAATACGTAATACAATATTAATGATACAATTAGTGATAAAATAATAATAATAATAAATGCAGTAAAAAGTTTAATCCTTTTAATAAATCAGTCATAGTAGACTTAATCTGTGGGAGTTGAAATCATAGTACTTATAATTTACTGATTAAAATAAAAATTCAATTTAAATTATCATATACGTTCCTAAAACTTTTAACTGTATTTCTTTTTACACTATTAACAATAATACTGAGGTCCGAATATAAAGCAATATATCCAAATGCACGGATTGAGTAAACTTTCTTCACAAGAAAAAAAGTATACTCTTGCATAAGTCGACTACATATTTAATAACATGGAATCTCTATACCTTTCCCCTCATAAAAACCAGGGTTTCTTCGCTCAATAGAATGGCAAAAACTTAAAAAAAAAAAAGAATCGGCTTCTATTCCATCTGGGTTTAAATGTTTACCTACAACAACTAAATAAGGACACTTTGAGGAAAATTCTCTTTGCTCGAAAATCTGAATTTTTCTCCCTCTTTTTTTGAGTAGATAAGAATCTGCCGTGCTTTTATATGCATGCCCCGTGGGGATTGGGGGGGAGATTCTTCTAGGGGAGAGAGGGTATCGGTGACGGTTACGGTTCTCCCATCATTCTCACACAACTTCACCGTGTTGAATATTTGCAGAAGTTTCGAAGAGAAGTATTTTTGCAGTTATGATTTTATTTTGAGGATGTGAATGAGGAAAGTCGTTTCACCGCGCTTTGTGAAATTCCCATTTGAATGTGAAAGGGAGAGAGCTCCCTTTCTGCCGACTAGAAACTCGAAAGAGCCAAGCATCAAATGAGGTACTGAATTTTTTAATGCGTTGGAAAGGGCTAACTTTTTTTTTTTTATCATGAAGAACTCATTGTAAGATTTTTTTGTCTCCTCAAACTTACCTCCTCCGTACCTAGAGAAATGAATCCTTTTACCAGTGTGTATACAGATCAGTCGTGTGAATACATTGATGTGTATACATATCAGGGGGCATATTCATAAGTAAATGTCAGTGGGCATAGCGAAAATCGCAGCCACGGAATATATTTGAAGATATTTACTGATAACTATCTCGCATTTACTTGCATTACATAAAAAGCCGGAAAACGTCTTGACTATCGATGATCGATACATTGTGGCAATCACCATCTGAAAACCGCGACTACAACCAACCCGCAAACTCGTTCGAACCTCACCCTACCTTTATTGAACATAACCTACATTGGAAGTTGGCCGTTGAATATTCATTAACCATTTTTAGGCATAGAACAAAGTACATCATGGATACACACGCATGGTTCACATGTGGCTGTCCATATCTCCCTACCTGTCACCAATTTCATCACATAATTTTTAATTTACGGTAATCGACCCTATTCAATAATGAAAATGCTGGAATAAAAATAATGATATGATATGTTAAACAATTATCATAATACAATACCTTGTACAATGATATTAATACAATAGGTGTAAAATAATGATAATAATAATAAATTCAGTGAAATTATAAACCTTGTAAACTATCAGCCATATTATACTTAATTTGTGTAGTTTATTAGCTGAATTTATAGCAATTTTAATTTACTGATTTAAAATAAAAATAACGATGCAAAATGTTACACAGTTATAATGATACAATAAATTATATAATAATAACAGTAGCATAATTGATACAGTAATAATGATATAAATAATAATAATAGTAATAATAAATGCATCAAAATTACAATTAACGAAAACTATCAGTCATAGTAGATATAATCTGTGTAGTTTGTTAGTTGAATTCACATCAAATTTAATTTACAGATTGAAAATAAAAATTCATTTTAAAGGATTACATATGTGTCTTAAAACACTTATCTCTATTTCTTTTTACCCTATTAATAATAATACTGATATATAAATATAAAGCAATATATCCAAACGCTTGAATTGTCTAAACTTTCTTCACACGAAAAAAAAAAAAAAAAGGAATATCCTTGCATAAGTCGACTACATATTTGATAACATGGAATCTCTATATCTTTCCATTCATAAAAACATAGGCTTCTTCGCTCAACAAAAAGCCAAAACTTTAAAATAAAAAAGGTTCAGCATATATCCCATCTGGGTTTAAATGTATACTCTGTTTACCTACAACAACTGGATAAGGACAGTTTAAAGAAGATTCTCCTTGCTCGAAAATTTGATTTTTTTTCTTTTTTTTTTTTTTTTTTGAGTAGATAAGAATCTGCCATGCTTTTATATGCGTGCCCGTATGGGGTATTGGGGAAGACTCTTCTAGGAGAGAGAAAGGGGTTACAGTTAAGGTTCTCTAATCTTTCTCACACAACTTCACCGTGCTGAATATTTGCAGAAGTTTATAGGAGAAATATTTTTTTTTATTACTGTTATAATTTTATTTTCAGGGTGGGAATGAGGACAGTCGTTTCACCGAGCTTTGTACAATTCCCCATTTAAAGTATGAAAGGAAGAGAGCTCCCTTTCTGCCGATGAGAGCTCGAAGGCGCCAAGTGTGGAGCTTGAAGGAGCCAAAGAGCCGAGTATGAAATGCGGTATTGAGTTTTTACAGCTTTAGAAAGTGAAATAGTGAAGTTTTATCATAAAGAATTCATTGTTGTATTTTTTTATCTCTGTTCCTCACTCCCTACCTAGGGCATCCCTTTATCAGTTAGACAGGTGGGTGTAGAACATCGGTGGGCATATCGAAATGCGCCCCCACGGAAGATAAAGTATGACTTTTATGGTGATTATTCATTCTAGTGTGGTTTTTATCTGTTCACCTCACTCTCTATCTAGGGGTATGTATCGCCTAACAGTTAGCCATCCTGAAAAGGGCATGAATGTTGACAGTGGTTCGGAATCCACTTTAACTGTAGGTTCCGGTACGTTTAGTCGTCGTGTTCACATAATGACTGTAGAGTGATAAACCAAATCCAACCTAACAATTAGATAGTTGGGGGTGGAGCATGAGGGAACAACCCGAAAGGATCACAGCCGGGAAGATAGGGCAGGACTTTTATGAGTAACTGCCTCAATTACATGACAGATGGGACAAAAACCATGCAAAACGATTTGACTATCGATGAGAGACACATTGCAGTAATCACCATCTGAAAATAATGACTACAACCTTTCCGCAAAACTATTCAAAACTCTACCTTTCTTTATTGTAGCTGTCCACATTGCAACAAGGTCACAAAATATTCATTGAACATTTTTTTGCATGGAACAAAATCATCATCGACCGCATGTGGCCATTCATAATTCCCTACATGTCGCCAGTTTCAGCATATATATTTTTAATTTAAGGTAATCTCCCTGTTCAATAATGAAAATGCTGGTATAAAAATAATCATAAAAAATATACAATATGTTATACAATAATAATGATAAAATAAGTGACAAAAAATAATAAGAATAATAAATGCAGGAAAACTGCAAACTTTCTACACTGTCATTCATAGTAGACTTAATCTGCATAGTGGATTGCACAGATATTTTAATTTACTTATTAAAATAAAATTCAATTTAAATAATCGTTTTTCTTAAAACTCTTATCTGTATTTCTTTTACCCTATTAATAAATATGCTTAGATATAAATATAAAGCAATATATCGAAATGCAGGACTTCAGTAAACTTCCATCATAAGAAAAAAAAAAAGGATACCCTTGCATAAGTCGAATACATATTTGATAACATGGAATCTCTATACCTTTCCACTCGTAAAAACCAGAGGCTTCTTCACTCAATAGAATACCAAAACTTAAAAAAATAAAAATCAACATCTATCCCATCTGGGTTTAAATGTAGACTCTGTTTACATACAACAACTGGATAAGGACAGTTTGAATAGAATTTTCTTTGCTCAAACATCTGAATTTTTTCTTCTTTTTTTTTTGAGTAGATAAGAATCTACCATGCGTTGTGCATGCCCCGTGGGGATTGGGGCAGACTCTTCAGGAGAGAGAGAGAGAGTGGGGTTGGTGACGGTTACGGTTCTCAAATCTCTCCCACACAACTTCACCGTGCTGAATATTTGCACAAGTTTCGGGGAGAAGTATTCTTTTTTTTGCACTATTATGATTTTATTTTTGAGGGTGTGAATGAGAAAAGTCGTTCCACTGTGCTTTGTAAAATTCACCATCTGAATATGAAAGGAAGAGAGATCCCTTTCTGCCGATGAGAGTTCGAAAAGCCAAGTATGAAATGAGGTGTTGAATTTTTAAAGCATTAGAAAGTGCAAATTGGCTTTTGATGAAGTATTGAATTGTAACGTTTCTTTTTATTTATGTACCTCACCCCTTATATAGGGCTATGCATCTCCTGACTGTTAGATAGGTGGAGGTGGAACATCGGTGCGCATATCAATCAGTGGGCACACTAAACAGTCAATCAGTGGGTATACAGAAAAGTGCATCCACAGAAGATTGAGGAAAACTTTTAACTGGTAACTGCCTGGCATTTATGTGTCGTATGGGATAAAAACCAGGAAAACCTTTTGACTATTGTTGAGAGACACATTGTAGAAGCTCATTCATATATCTGCCTTCTTTTATTGTAGCTGTCCACGTTGCCATTGGGCCATTGAAATTTTTATCCATGGAACAAGAACCACCAGGGTAGCAAACGTATGGTCCGCCTGTGTGACAAACCTCTCGTCCCCTTGACTATCGTTGAGAGACACATTGTAGCAGCTCATTCGCCGGTTCATTCAAACAACAGTCTTCTTTTATTGTACTCTTACTACTACTACTACTACTACTACTACACCACACCACATTACTGTGCCATGCACCATACATACACCATATTACTATTTTATTGTAGCTGCCCACGTTAACACTGGCCCATTGAACATTTTTATCCATGGAACCAGATACATCCATGGAACCAGATACACACGTACGGTCCCCATATGGCCATCCATATCTCTCTATTTGTTGTCTATTTCATCATAAATAATTTTTAATTTAGGATAATCGATCCTATTCAAAAATAAGATTTTCGTAAAAAGGAATTAATTTATTTTTATTTTTTTTTTTTTTACTGATTATATTTTTAACTTTAGAAAACAACTTTGAATTTGTTTTTAAGATCATTAGAAGTCAATATACAGATATTGAATCTAAAACTATTAGGCTTACTTTGGCTTGTCACTCTATGTTCATTTTTTGCACACTTAAGATGAATTTGCCAGGGATCTACAGGTTAAAGTGGATTCCAAACTTTAACAAACATCCATGCCACTGCCAGGATTCGAAGCGGAAGCCATTGAGACCGCAAACTAGAGCGCCAGCTATTAGAATACTGAATTCATGCATTCAAAATTTTCAAATGCATTTATGAAAACCATATTTTTGCTACACTGCCATACGGTAACAGTACAATAGTACAATGCTATACAATTCTGAAAATACAATATAAAATGCGATACAATTCTTCTACAATACTACAGATTCTGAAGACTGTAGTACAATACTATACTTTAGTCTTCAGAATCTACATAAATTTATAAATATATATCTTGAATAATGTTATATATAGGCTATAATAATAATAATAATAATTTGAATAATGTTATATATAAAAGGTTTTAAAATTTCTTCATGGAGAGATGAGTTACTGGAATTTTCGTTAAAACATTGCTTTTTGTATTTTTGCTCTAAATGACTCGATCGGCTGTTACTCAGCAATATTTTAAAAATAGCATCATTCTTTTAGTTCAATATTTGCATAATGGATAGATGTCTACATATCTGCAAGTCAATATGACACATTAGCCATATACTTTAGTTGGAAGTGTTTAGGTTCAGTAAAAAAAAATATTCCATCTTATCAATTTTTCGCAAAATTTTAACAAGCATATAATAAATTAAATGTTTTCATTTTCGTGGCTGTAAATGTTTTAAAACCTAATTTAATAATAGTATCAAAAATCATGAAAGGTTATTTAAAAAAAAAAAATTAATTGTTATCTTAAAATCCATGGCAGGTATTGGTAACATGATTTTCATTGAAAAAGTTTAAAAATCTTTCACAGAAACGTACCCTCATAAAAAATAGGCAAAAGGGTGGTACAAAGACAGTTGTATTTATGCCATCAGCAAAGGCTGTACCGATGTGATTCACATAGCACTACCCAGGGGAAGCTGGGTAGCTGGAAGATAAGCTACGAACGCGAGTAACACCTCTCCCACGGGGCTTTACGATCCTGAAACGATGTTTGTCCTGTCTGAAGCTTCTATGCATCACTATTAGTTCATCAACAGATATTGGGGGAGAAATATCTTCTTGGAAAATGGGATATCCGTCCCGCACAGCAGGACATTGAGGATTAATCAACAACAACAAACTACAAGATATCCCTGTTATAGGACACACTCCAACAATTTCAAGCTACAACTGCAAGGCACTCCTTTAATGAACCCAAATTTATGTTGTCCTAAAGATATGCAGGTGAAACCAATTCTACCTCTCAGCTACAAGCATAAAATTCACTTTTTGCAACACATGTCAAATGGGTGCGCACATAGCGAGTAGGTGGGCTGAGTTTCTAATCAGGTGGCGGCATTCCTGTAGTCGCTGTTACGGACTCGATGGCGACTGTGGCATCGCGTGTAAGACTCGCACCGATTGTAAAACTACCTAGTGCAGGGATGGGCAAACTACGGTCCGCGGGTCAACTCCGGCAATCTGGAAGGTTCTATCCGGCCCGCGAATAGAATTTTTAATTTGCCGATCAGAGGCAAATTAAAAGAAATATATATTTATATATTATGTGTCCATCTCCTTTTCTACTTTCATTCCACATGAATCGAATCATTTAATGTAAAATATTTTTCGTATCTAACAACACATCACGCAAAATAAGTGAAGATTGCAAATCAAAATTTAAAAGTCTCACCCTTCATCATTCGCTATTTGACATATTGTAAACTCATGAATTCATTAGGACAGCCGTAAATTGAGTCCCTAAAGATCAGTCATTTGCGGTACAGCATTTTCACTTTCATTTAACCAGTTTGGCGACTGTTAGCCAGCACATCTGTTAGATAACAAGACTGAGTGGTGTTGCGATGGTCTTTGGCAAACATTGCCTCTGTAAAATTTAATGAGCCTAATTACATTCACGAACATTTAGTTGTGCAGGCATTCGTATTTAATTTCTCTTAGTTAGCGGCAGACGTCTTTATGGAAACTTATTATCGCTTCATATGAAAATAAAATGAGATGCTTTTCATGCAGCCAAATATTAGGAGGTTGTTACTGAATTTAAATATTCGCTGTTGTGTAAGATGCATTTTACGTTTCGTGGTAAAAGACTATTTATATTCATTAACATACTTACAAAAGTAAACGTTGTTTTCATCAGACCATTTTTCAGATTGTACGTACTTAATTGTTATACTCAAATTCGAGGAAAATTAGAAAATTTTATTATATATTTATATTGTTTTCTCTTTGTAAACAACTGTTTGAAAAATAGCAAAGATGAATGTTTTTCAAACAAATTTAAATATAGAAAATATTCATCAATTAGTATATATTTAAAAAAATAACTTTGATTAAATAATTATATCAGAATTAAAATGTACTTTAAAAAAAAATTCATGAATTAGTATATAACTAATACAAATTTAAACCAGAATATTAAAATAATATGGTTTAAATTTATATTAGTTTAAGAATATTTTCAAATACCTTTTAATTCTGGTTGAAAAAAAGGTATTTGAAAAATAAAGGTATAAATATTTACCTTGTTTTCCATTTTCAAACATGCTTTTGAAAAAGAGCAAGATGAATTTTTAATCAACAAATTTAAACCACATTTATACCATAAACCAATTGTCTAAGTGTTTGCCAGCTGCATTAGAACAAAAAAAAAAATTTTACATAATATTCTTGTTTAAATTTATTTTAATTCCTGAAAATTTCCAAGCACGTTTTAATTCTGGTGTAATTAATTAATAAAAGCTATTAAATTTATATTAATTGATGAATATTTTCTAGCACATCATAGTTTTGGTTTAGTTAATTAATTATAGTTATTAATTAAATTTATATTAACTGGTGAATATTTTCAAACATATTTTAATTCTGAATTAATTAATAAACAAAAGATATTATTTAAATTTATATTCATTGATGAATATTTTAAACTTGGTTTAATTAAATAATTTAAGTTATTATTTATATTTATATTAATTTACGAATACTTTCCTAATTAACAACACATTACACAAAATAATTGAGGCTGTTAAATCAAACTTTAAATAGCCTCACCCTTCATCATTCGCTATTTGGCATCCTGCAAACTCCTGAATTCATTAGGACAGCCGACAATCAGGTCCCCAGGATCAGTCATTTGCGTACAGCATTTTCACTTACATTTAACCAGTTTGGCGACTGTTAGCCAGAACAGCTGTTAGGTAACAAGACTGAGAGGTGTTGCAGCGATCTTTGGCAAACATTCCCTTGTAAAATTGAATGAACCTAATTACATTCACTGCATTCAGTTGTGCTGGCATTCCTATTTAATTCCACTCGGTCAGCTGCAGACGGCTTCATGGAAATGTATTATTGCTTTCTATAAAAATAAAAGGAGACGCTTTTCATGCATACAAATATTTGGAGGTTGTTACTGAATTTAAATATTCGGTGTTGCAAAAAGATGAATTTTGTATTTCTTGGTAAGATACCATTTATATTTATTAACGTTCTTGCAAAAGTGAACGTTGTGTTCATCAGACCAAATTGCAGGTATTTCATGGGTGCACTTAAATTGAGGTAAATGAGAAAATTTTTATTCTAAATTTACCTTGCTCTTTATTTTCTCTGCAGTTTAAAAGAGAGCAAGATGAATTTTTTCAAACAAATTTAAACCAGAATATTTAATAATATTCTGGTTTAAATTTATATTAATTCATGAGTATTTCAAAACTTTTTATTTCTGGTTTAATTAGGCAATTAAAATACAATTTTAATTTTTATTTAATGAATATTTTTGAACACATTTTTATACTGGGTTAACTAATAATTATTATAATTTTAAATTATTTAAATATTCTAACATATTTTTAAATCTGGTTTAATTAATTAAATAAAATTTTATTATTTATTTTTTTATGAATATTTTCAAACGTATTTTAATTTTGGTTTAATTAATTTATTAAAGTTATTATTTAAATTTACATCAATTTATGAATATTTTAAACACATTTTAATTTTGGTTTATTTAATTATTTAAAGTTATTAATTAAATTTATATTATTTGCTGAATATTTTCAAACACACTTTAACCCATTTAATTTATTACTTAAAGTTATTAAATAAATTTATAATAATTGATGGTTATTTTCAAGCACATCTTAATTTTTATTTAGTTAATTAATTAAAATTATTATATAAATGTATGTTAATTTGATGAAAATATTCAAAAAAATTTTAACTTGGTTTAATTAAATAATTTAAGTTATTATTTAAATTTATTGTAATTTATGAATAATTTCAAACAAATTTTAAGCACAATTTTTTATACTATCATGAATTAAATTTGTATTAATTTATGAATATATATATTAATCAGTGCATCATTTCTACATATATTTTAATTTTTGCAGCAACAGTATTTCCAAAAATTATCATATATTGAATCATTTAATAAAAATACTTTCTGAACTCACAACACATCGAGCAAATAAGTGAAGCTGGCAAATCAAAATTTTAATTAGCAAGCGTGCATTAATGCATTCGTTATTAGTTATTGCCCCTCAATAACATTTTTGCAAAAGCAGATATTTCCAACAAAACAATTGCAGCGAATCATTTAATAAAAATACTTTCGAAACTAACAAACACATCACTCAAAATTAGTGAAGCTGGCCAATCAAAATTTAAACAGCCTCACCCTTCATCATTTTCTATTTGACATCCTGCAACTCCTGAATTCCTTAGGACAGCCGTCAATTGAGTCCCCAAGGATCTGTCATTTGCGGTACATCAATGTAACTTTCATTTCACCAGCTTGGTGACGACGAAGCACTGTTGGCCAGCACAGCAGTTAGGTAACAAGACTGAGCGGTG
The DNA here is from genome assembly GCA_021605095.1 of Caerostris extrusa. Classification (NCBI taxonomy): domain Eukaryota; kingdom Metazoa; phylum Arthropoda; class Arachnida; order Araneae; family Araneidae; genus Caerostris; species Caerostris extrusa. The sequence continues at coordinate 25,074 of BPLR01001513.1, forward strand.
TTGCAGTGGTGTTTGGCAAACACTGCCTTGTAAAATTGAATGAGCTTAATTATATTCACGGCATTCAATTGTGCAGGCATTACTGGTTAATTTCTCTTGGTTAGCTGCGCACGGCTTCATGGAAATTTATTATTGCTTTCTATAAAAATAAAATGAGACGCTTTTCATGCATACAAATATTAGGAGGTTGTTACTGAATTTATATATTCGTTGTTGCAAAAGATGAATTTTGTATTTCGTGGTAAAAGACCATTTATATTTATTACCATTTTAACAAAAAGGAAACTTTGTGTTCATCAGACCATTTTTCAGATTCTAGATATACTCAATTTGACTTGGAAAAATAGAAAATTTTATTTTAAATTTACATTTCATTTTATTTTATTCTCTATTTTCAAAAAACTGTTTGAAAGAAAACAAGACAAAAAATTTTAAATTTATAAATTTAAACCAGTATGTTTAGTAATATTCTAATTTTAAATTTATCTTAATTTATGAATACTTCCAAAGCGCATTTTAATTCTGGTTTATTTAGTGAATTAAAATTACTATTTAAATTTTTTTTTTGTAGATTTTTAAAAACATTTTAATCTGGTTTAATTAATTAATTAAATTTATTGTTTAATATTTTCAAGCACATTAAAATACTGAATTAATTAATTAATTAAAGTTATTATTTAAATTTATATTATTTGATGAATTTTTTTAAAAACACGTTAGTTATGGATTAACTAATTAATGAATGTTATTATATTAATTTATAATATTTTTAAAAATATTTTTGAAGGTATTTTAAATTTGGTTTAATTAATTGAAATTTTTGTTTAAATTTATATTTCTAAATGAATATTTTCAAGCACATTTTTAATGCTGGTTTATTTAATTAACTAAAGTTATTATTTAAATTTATATTAATTAATGGATATTTTCAAAGACATTTATTTCTTGTTTAGTTGATTAATTAAAGTTATTATTTAAATTTATATTACTTGATGAATATATTCATACACATTTTAAATTTAGTTTAATTAAATAATTTAAATTTATATTAATTTATGAATGCCTTCAAATAAATTTTAATCACAATATTTAATAATATCACACTTAAATTTTTTATGAATTTATAAAATTCTTCCACACATATTTTGATCATTGCATCAATTCTGCATACATTTTAATTTTTGCAACAACAGTAATTTCAACAAACCACATATATCAAATCATTTTATAAAAAAAAAAGCTTTAGTAACAACAACACATCGCGCAAAAATAAGTGAATCTGGCAAATCAAAATTTAAATAACCGCCCCCTTCATCATTTGCTATTTGACATCCTGCAAACTCCTGACTTCGTTAGGACATCCGTCAATGGAGTCACCAAGGATCACTCATTTGCGGTACATCAATTTCACTTTCATTTAACCAGTTTGACGACGACTGCATTGTTAGCCAGCACAGCTGTTAGACAACAACAGTGAGTGAATGTTGCGGTGGTCTTTCGCAAACATGTAAGCTAAATATAAGCTTAGCTAAAATAGCTTGTACAATTTGATGAGCCTAACTACATACACGGCATTCAGTTAATTAAATTTATCATTTAAATTTACAATTGATGAATATTTTTTTAAAATCATTATAATTAATTAATTAAATTTATTATCTGAATTTACATTAATTTATGAAGACTTTCACACGAATTTTAACCAGCTTATTTAATTTTTTTTTATTTAAATGATTAATTTATGAATATTTCAAACATATTTAAATTAGTTAATTAATGTTTTTATTAAAATTTATATTATTTGATGAATATTTTCAAACACTTTTTAATTCTGGTTTTATTAATTAATAAAGTTATTATTTAAATTTATGTTATTTGATGAATATTTTCAAACATATTTTAACTCTGGATTTATTAAATATTTCTATTTATTAATCTAATTTATAACAAATCATGAATATTTTCAAAAACATTTTAAACTTGGTTTAATTAAGAAATTTAAGTTACTATTTAAATTTTATATTAAATTAATTTCGAAACTAACAACACATCACGCAAAAATTAGTGAAGCTGTCAATTAAAACTTTAAATAGTCTCACCCTACATCATTTGCTATTTGACAACCTGTAACTCCTGAATTCATTAGGACAGACGTCAATCGAGTTCCCAAGGATCACTCATTTGCGGTACATCATTTTTTACTTTCATTTAACCAGTTTGACGACGACGGCGTCCAAGCACTGTTAACCAGCACAGCTGTTGGATAACAAGACTGAGGGTGTTGCAATGTTCAATGACAAACATTGCTTTTGTAAAATTGAATGAGCCTAATTACAATCCCGGCATTCAGTTGTGCAGGCATTCCTATTTAATTTCTCCTGGTTAGCAGCAGACGGCTTCGATGGGGATTTATTATTGCTTTGTATAAAAATAAAATGAGATGCTTTTCAGGCAGGCAAATATTTGGAGGTTGTTACTGAATTTAAATATTCGTTGGAGCATAAGGTGAATTTATAATTTGCGGTAAAAGACCATTTATATTTATTAACGTTCTTTCAAAAGTGAATGTTGTGTGGTCATCAGAGCATTTTTCAGATTGTAGGTAATTCATTGTATACTTAAAGGAGAAAAAAATGGGAAAATTTTATTAAAAATTTGCATTGTTCTCTATTTTCAAACATCTATTTGAAAGAGAGAAGAGGAATTTTTTTAAAAACAAATTTAATGATATTCTCTTTTAAATTTATATTAATTGATTAATATTTACAAACACCTTTATAATTCTGGTATAATTAGTTAATTAAAATTACGATTTAATTTTTTATTTGATGATTATTTTCAAATACCTTTTAAATCTTTTTTAATTAATTCTTTAAAGCTATTATTTAAATTTACATTACTTGATGAATATTTTCAAACACATTTTAAATTTGGTTTAATTAAATAATCAAATTTATTATGTAAGGTAATATTAATTGATGAATGTTTTCTAGCACATTTGAATTCTGGCTTAATTAAGTAATTATAGTTATTATTTAAATTTATCATAAATATTTTCAAATACTTTTAATTATGGTATAATTAATTAATTTCAGTAATTATTTAAATTTATATTAATTGATGAATATTTCCAAACACATTTTAATTATGGTATAATTAATTAATTTCAGTAATTATTTAAATTTATATTAATTGATGAATATTTCCAAACACATTTAATTCTGGCTTAATTAATTAATTAAAATAATTATTATTTATTTTAATTCATGAATTTTACCAAAACCTTTTAAATTCTAGGTTAATTAATTAATTAAAATTATTAGTAGTTATATTAATTGATGTATATTTCCATATGCATTTTAATTCTGGTTTAATAAATTAATTTATTCATTTTTATATTAAAAGATGAAATTTTAAAAAATTTTTAAATGTTTTATCATTACAGTAAACACATTTTTTTTTTTTTTTTTTTTTTTAAGGAATAATTAATATTGAAATAAAGAAAATTTTTTTTTTAACAAATTTAAACGAGAATAATTAATAATATTCTGGTTCAAATTTTTATTAATTGACGAATATTTTAACGAATTTTTACTTATTAATTAAACATATTATTTGAATTTATATTAATTTATGAATAATTTCAAATAAATTTTAGCCAAATTATTTAACAATATATATTGCTTAAATCATTAATTTATGAATGTTTCAAGAACATTTTAATTAATTAATTAATGTGTTTATTTAAAATTATATTAATCGATGAATATTTTTAAAAGATTTTAATTATATAATCATTTGTTTTATTAAAATTTTTCTTAATTTAAGAATATTTTCAAACCAATTTTAACCAGAATATTTAATAATATTGTTTAAATTTTTATTAGCTTAAAATGAATGTCTGCAAATAAATTACAATCAATGGTTGTGTATTAGTTAATTAATTAATTTGTTATATATATATTTTTAAAAATATTTCCAAACAGGAAAAAAAAGTTTTATTTTTTATTTTTAAATTAAAATATTTTAATATTCTTAAATGAAGTGGATTGTTAAAAGTATTATTTAATGTCAAATTTAAATTTACTTAATTTAACAACAGAAAATTGATTTCGTTTTTATATATTATATTTTTTGAGTTTGAATAGTTTGTCAAACTATTCAAACTCAAACTAAAATCAAACTATTTTGAAAATACAAAAATCATATATAAAAATAAAACGAGATGCTTTTCATACAGACAAATATTACGTTAATAAATTTAAACATTCGCTGTTGCATATGATGCTGTTTGATTTTTAGGTAAAAGACAATTCATATTTATTAACTTTTACAAAACAGAATGTTATGCAAATTTCATAAGAGCATTTTTCAGATTGTAGTTAATTTACTAGTGCACTCAAATTGGAGGAAAATAAGAAACCTTTTTAATTATAAATTTACCTTACTCTATTTGCAAATAATACTTTCAAAGAAAGCACAACATATTTTTTAAATTTAATGCAGATTATTTAATAATATTCTTCTAAATTTATATTAATTGCCTATAAATAATTCCAAACACCATTAATTTTGGTTTAAGTATTTAAATAAAACTGTTATTTGTAGTAATTTATGAACATTTGCAAACATATTTTAATTTTGAATTAATTAATTAATTAAAGTTATTATTTGAATATATATTAATGGATGAACATTTTCAAGCGTATTTTAATTTTGGTTTATTTAATTAATTAAGATTATTATTTTTTATATTAATTGGGATATATTTTAAAAGATATTTTAATTATAGTTTAATTAATTAATTAAAGTTATTATTTAAAATTATATTAATTGATGAATATTTCTAATATTTCTAAATATTTTAAATTATTTTTAATTAAATAAATTAATTTATTATTTAAATTTATATTAATTTTCGAACACTTTCAAACAAAGTTTAACCACAATATTTAATAATATACTGGTTTAAATTTTATTAATTTATGAATATTTCCACATATCTATTCATTCTCGCAACAAAGGTATTTTCAACAATCCTCATGTATAGAATCATTTAATAAAAATACTTTCAGGTGTAACAACACATCACGCAAAAAATAACTGAAGCTGGCAAATCAAAATTTAAAAGCCTCACTATTCATCATTTGCTATTTGACATCCTGTAACTCCTGAATTCCTTAGGACAGCCGTCAATTGAGTCCCCAAGGATCACTCATTTGCGGTACATCAATTTTACTTTCATTTAACCAGTTTGACGACGACTGCACTGTTAGCCAGAACAGCTGTTAGATAACAAAACTAATTGTTGTCGCAGTGGTCTTTAGGAAATATTGCCTTGTAAAATTTAATGAGCCTAATTACATTCACGACATTCAGTTGCGGCATTCCTATTTAATTTCTCTTGGTTAGCTGCAGACGGCTTCATGGAAATTTATTATTGCTTTCTATAAAATTAAATGGAATGCTTTCCATGCAGACGGATATTTGGAGGTTGTTACTGACTTTAAATATTCGTTGTTGCGTAAGATGCATTTTGTATTTTGTGGTAAAAGACTATTTATATTTATTTACATTTTTACAAAAGTAAACGTTGTGTTCGTCAGACAATTTCTCAGATTGTTGGTAATTTATGGGTGTACACAAATTGGAAGAAAATGAGAAAATTTAATAATTTATTTAATTATGAATAATTTATGAATATTTCCAAATAAATTTTAATCATTGGTGTTATTTTAATTAATTAATTTAATTATGTATATATTTAAAAAAGATTTCTAAATTCCAATTAATTAAAATTAATTAATTTTGTATTAATGAATATTATTATTATTATTTTGGATTTCACTCGGTCATCAGGCTCTAATATAACTTACGAGGTCTGATGGCCAACTGGCTAGCGCTGTGGCCTTTGGTGCTCCAGGTTCGAATCCTGATGGCGGCATGGATGTTTACGAATGATTCGGAATCCACGTTAAACTGTAGGAGTCGCTATCACGAGCCTAAAGTGTCCACAAATTGACCGCAGAGCGACAAATCAAACAAAGCCAATATAACTTACCGATATTTTTAAAATTCTTTTATATCAAAGAAATGCAAAATGCTTAGTATATTATTTAAAATATTTGAAAATTCCTTTTTTTTTCACACAGAATATTTTAGCACATAGTTATATATTTAGTTACTTTTGAAACTCACGGAAAATTAGAATTCGCTAAAATCATTAAAGAATTTCTTGAAAAGATGCGTGGGAGTTCTTCTTTGTGTACTCTGCTAATAAAACTTTAATCCAGGGGACGAGATGGAACAAAAAGCATCTTTTAGAAAGGAGACAATGGCCTTCCGTTTTAAGTGCCTTCCAAAAAGAACGTCGCAGCTGTAAAGTTCCAAGTTGTAACCCAAACTTTTCGTCTGCAACAATAAATCCTTGTACTAAAATGCAGAGTACCCTTAGACGAGTGGAACTTAAAAGAATAAAAAGAAGAAGAATCTGGACATGCTCAGAGATTCCACTTGAACCTTGTATTGAAACTACTTTTGTAGAATTTCATTTCGAGGTTACGGTTTCGAATTTTACAGTGCTTAACCCGATAACGATAGCGGCCTCTCTCTCCTGTATCTATTTATTGCACAAGTTTACGATTTGATGTGGGGTTACAAAATCTCTCAGAGATTTTATTGTGTTACATTTCACGTAGGCTTAGTTTATGTAACATTTTCCTACAAATATTAAAATAGTTAAATTGTTAATAATTAGAACTATAGATTTTTTTAAAATTATTATTATGCTGCTTTTTACTATTTGATGTGTTTTTTCTAACTAGTTTATGCAACGTATCTAATTGTCAGTGAATATCTATTTGATGTATGTTTTAAAATCTCTGAGATATTTTATTGTAACACATTTCATTAGTTTATGTAGCTTTTGCTCTAAATACTGAAATAGTTGAATTGTTCGTGAAGTTACAATTGCAGATTTATTTGCTTATTGTAATGTATGTAATTGTCAGTGAATATCTATTTGGTGTAGGTTCCAAAATCTCTGAGAAATTTAATTACATTGCATCTCACGTAGGGTAGTTTACGTAACATTTTTTTCTTCAAATATTAAGATATTTAAATTGTTACTAATTAGAACTATAGACTTATTTGAATTCTTAATGTGTTTTTTTATTTTTATTTTTTCTAAAATCATACAGTGTATTTTATTGTTATAATATCTGTTTGATGTAGGTTTCCAAATATCTAAAAATTTTATTGTGTTACATTTCACGTAGGGTTAGCTTATGTAACATTTTCCTTCAAATATTAAAATAGTTAAATTGTTAATTATTAGAACTGCAGATTTATTTGAATTCCATTGTGTTTTCTTTACTCTTTCGAAATGTATACATAATTTTTAATTGTTAGTGAATATCTATTAGCTGTAGTTTTCAAATCAATAAATAGATTATAAAGACAAATCTATAATAGATTAATAATATAACTTACCATCATCATTAGCGAAACAGCCCCATGGTGAGCCGTTTGCCTGATGCCCTTACATTCATAGTACACCGGGACCTACGGCTTAAAGTGTATTCTGAACCACTACAGACGTCCATGACATCTGGGGGACCGAGCGCCAGAGCGCCAGACATTGGGCCATTCAGGTCCCAATTTTAAAATGTATACAAATTGAACGTATTTACGTATATTCTGAATATGGGCCTGATGCCCGAGTAGCTAGGAGCTCGGTACCACAGGTTTTGGGTTCTAGTCCCAGCTGTGCCATGGATGTTTGTAATGGTTTGGAATCCATTTTAACCGTAGATCCCGGTCTAATAGGATCGCAGAGAGTTACAGGGGTAGTGTGGCTCGCATCCGTAGCCTATCTTCAAGCTACATGCGCCCTCCTGGGTAGTGCTCAATGAATAACAACTGTGCAGCCGTTTGTTATGCATAAAGATTAACTGTCTCTGTATTGTCAGCAGCATTAGATAAAAAAAACATGTGTATTTCAAAAATAAATATTTAGAAATAAATTGTTCTCTTCTTTCAGTTAGTAGATTTAAATTTGACATTAAAATAATACTTTTAACAATCCATTTCTTGCAAAAATATTTTAACTTAAAAATACCAAAAAAAAAAAAAAAAAAAACCTCTATTTTCTTTTCTTGTTTGGATTGCTGTTGTTCTTATTTTAAAGAATATATATATATATCCTATACGAATAGAAATTTGAACAATATTATCAAACCTTCCGATTAAAATTTCTTTGAAAAACCTGTTGTAGCAAAAAATTAAAATCCATGTAGAAATGGTGCACTGATTAAAACATATGCGCAAACATTCATAAATTAAAAAAATTTAAACCATGATATTATTTAATATCGTGGTTAAAATTTGTTTGAAAATGTTCATCAATCAATAAAAATTTAAATAACAAACATTAATTAATTAATTAGATCAGAATTAAAAAGGTGTTTGAAAATATTCTTCAAAAATAATATAAATTTAAATAATAACTTTAATTAAGTAGTTTAAATAGAATTAAATGAGTTTGAAAATAACCATCAATTAAATATAAATTTAAACAACAATAATATTAAATATTCTGGTTTCAATTTATTTGAAAAAAATTCATCTGTCAAACAGTTATTTAAAAAATAGAGAACATGGTAAATTTATAATAACATTTTCTCATTTACCTCCAATTTCAGCGCACTAATTAAGTAGGTAAATTACCTACAATCTGAAAAATAGTCTGATGAACACAAAGTTCACTTTGGTGAAATGTTAATAAATATAAATAGTCTTTCAGCACGAAATACAATGCATCTTTATGCAACAACAAATATTTAAATTCAGTAACAAACTCATAATATTTGGCTGCATGAAAAGCATCTCGTTTTATTTTTATACGAAGCAATAATATATTTCCGTGAAGCCGTCTGCAGTTAATCAAGAGAAATTAAATAGGAATGCCTGCACAACTGAATGTCGTGAATGTAATTAGGCCCATTAAATTCTACAAGGCAGTGTTTGTCAAAAACCATCGCGACACCACTCAGTCTTGAGGTTCAACAGTTGTGCCAGATTCACTTATTTGCGTCATGTTTTGTTAGTTACTAAAGTTTATTTTTTATTAAATGACTATACATGAGGATAGCTTTTGGAAATACTGTTGTTGCAAAAATTAAAAATGCATGTGGAAATGATGCATTGATTATAAAATATATGTGGGAATATTCAAATATTAATAAAATTAAAAATATTATTAAATATTGTGGTTAAAACTTGTTTGAAAGTGTTCCAAAATTAATATAAATTTAAATAGTAGCATAAATTGTTTAAATAAACCGAGTTTAAAATATGTTTGGAAATATTCATCAAGTAATATATACTTATTTATGTAATAAATTTAATTAATTAACAAAACCAGAATTAAGGCATTTTGTCCATATTCCTCAATTAATATAAATTTTAATAATAGTTTTAATTAATTAGTTAAATCAGAATTAAAACGTGTTTGAAAATAATCATCAAACAATTAATGTAAATTTGAAAATACCTTTAATTAATTTATGAAGCTAAAAGAAAAAGTATTTCGAAAATATTCAGCGATTAATATAAATTTGAATTATGTAACTTTACCAATTAACTAAACCAGAGTTAAAATGAGTTTTTAAATATTCATAATTTAACATTAATTATAATAATATGTTAATTAATTAGTTAAAACCGAATTAAAATGTATTATAAATTATTCATCAAATAAAAATTTTAATAGTAATTTTAATTAACTACTAAAACCAGAAATAAAAGATGTTTTGAAATACTCATAAATTAATATATATTTAAACAACAATATTAATAAATGTCTACTTTTAAATTTAAAATATCTCGTCTTGCTTTCTTCAAAGAGTTGTTTGAAAATAGAGAACAGGGTAAATTAATCATAAAATTTTCTCATATTTCTGAGCTTTAATTACACCGCCGAGTAGCTTCACAATCTGAAAAATGCTCTGATGAACACGACGTGCTTGCTTTTGTTAAAATGCTAATAAATATAAATGGCCTTCCATCACAGCACTTCACGAAATGCATCATACGCAACAGCGAATATTTAGAAATTCAGTAACAACCTTCCTAATATTTGCCTGCATGAAAAGCATCTCGTTTTTATTTTTATACAAAGCAATAATAAATTTTCAGGAAGCCGTCTGCAGCTAACCAAGAGAAATTAAATAGAAATGCCCCCAACTGAATGTA
>BPLR01001514.1:0-23740 GCA_021605095.1 Caerostris extrusa
GTTACGTATTGCTGTTCTCACTTAAAAATTCACTCATTTTGAAAAGAATAACATCAAATATATTTATATTTCAAATAAAATTTTCAACTGCAGAAGATTGTATGTTCAGGCAGTCTAAAAGCCAATCTCACTTACTACTTCTACTCTTAAGATATTGCTTAAAACAAAAAAGATAGAAATATAAATTGATTATGAAACAATCACAAACAATCGTTAGATTTTCAAATGCATTTTAATCCCTCATCAAATAAATATTTGGTCCGCTTTAAATTTATATGCGAATCCCAACAAATCTACAACTTTATGCACACACATATACATTGCTGTAAATCATCGCAGTCTAGATTTCGAAATGAATAGTGAGAAAGCATTATGTTATTTGACGTCATAGCTGACGTCATATACCAGGGCTATGGAACAATAACTACGGCCTTAAGCCCCTTTGGGGAATCCTTTCCGAGGTGTGAGATTTTCTCATAAATCTCCAAATGAATACCTGATATCTGGAAGGATCACAAAGTAAATCTTTCTGAGACTAACTGTGATGCACAGCATTCTCCTTTTTTCTTTTGTAAATAAATAGAAGATTCCCATTGGGACACCTTTTTCCGTAACAAATTGGAAACAACTTTTTTAGATTTTATAACAGTAAAAAATAAATTTTTTATTTAAAATTTACCGTATGCATTTATATTAGAAAAATTCGGAACAACCTCTTAGATAGTATGATTGATCTCCAAACAAAAGGAGCCTCGTTACAAAATACAAACATAAAACGATAAACTGGAAAGCTTCCGTAGCTACTCCAGGATTCTGCATGATAAATCCTTAAGTCAGATAAATCCGTTGAGATGGAGAAAGAAAGTGCGAATCTCTCCAATTTTTACATTGATGAATTATTCCAAATCCCAATAAAATGTAAAAACAGTGTAGCATGCATTCCCATGATGCATCGTCTTTGGAATTTCGAATTTGTTGCCCATCAACTGTTCTAGTAATGAATGATCTCAGAACAAAAAATCCAGAATTTAAAACAACAACACTTTTATATTATAAAAAATTAATTTACCAATGAGACTTTTTAGTCTCATCTTCCTCTAATGAGCAACTATCCAAACAATTTAAAAACAAAAATTAAATTTGAACCAATCCAAGTTAGTTTTTATGCAGAAATTCTTTCCATTTCATTAGGTCAAGAATTACAGCAAAATTTTAAGATGCATCTCAAATGAGGTTGTTGTTGCCCTTTATATTAATGAAAGTAATGAAATATGAATCAGCACTGAATTTGTTCCTTATACTACTAACTTTTTACTACTAATTATTATGACTAGTACTACACCACATCGTTTTGTCTAGAGCTGCAAATATCCCTTGTAAAGCATTAGGAGGAATAATGTAGATGATTTTCTACATTTGAAGAATGTAGGAAAGTATCTGCTATTGGTTCCTCCAAGAATGAGCAGGGGTTCAACAAAACCAGACTTCAGAAAAGAAAGAGAGTTGTGGTATAGGAAACAATAGAAATTATAACAGTTTAGTAATACTTTACAAAATTTATTCTGGAATTTACAAAAACACAACGAAAACTACTACCAATATTTCAATTCTGGAATTTCTTAGTGGCTGAAATATGCTGATATAGATGAAATAATTAATGTAAATATGAGATAAAACAAAAAATTAAGAATGATAAAATAAATGGGAAAGCTGGCTTAGGATTAAATGCATAGTAAAAAATGTTGTGTCAGGGACTAAATTAATATAATTCTCACTAATTGGATTAACGCATTCACATTATCCGCCAGAATATACCATACACAACGTTTTATTTAAATATATAATGAAATCAGTCATCATTAACTGGTAAATATCATTTACACGAATGCATAGATTGAATGACAGCGAAAGAAGAATGATAACTAGCAATATAAATATAAAAAAAATTTAAGATCAATTCTTACTTTTTCCCCACTATATTGAAGAAAGTCCTTTTTATAAATAATTTTCAATTATTTTTGTAAAGTTTATCTTGCTGCCATCTATTGGTAGACTATATGCAGCTTAAAAATCTACTAAAATTAATTAAATTAAGTTTGATTCTACAGAATTAATATTTGAAAAACTGTATTAACATCAAGCATCATCAATACAAGTTTAACAAAAATGTATTTGAACTTGAGTGGATGAATAAAAAAGTATTTTATTAAAGATTGAAAATTTGAACAAGATATATAAATATATAGGGAGAATGTGAGTAATAGTAGGAATTAAAAAAAATGTATAAATTTTACATTTGCTTGCTCGTTCAAGCAAGCTCAAGATCCAGCACTTTTGCGTAGGCAGCAGCTCTGTTGCCTGATTACATTTGATATTTTTGAATGATTTTATATTTGATGTTTTTCTCTTAAGCCTCGTCGTGCTATTTATTCTAACGCGCCAACAAACAGAATTTGATTAGAAAATATATTTATATAATGGATATTTAAATTATTAAAATTCTGTATTAAGCATTGCGCATTTTCTAAATTCTTTTCAATTTTTATGACATAAATGTATTAAAAAATGATATTTCTATGGATTTTTTAAATTTTGAGTCATTCTTTTTATTTTTCCTAAAAACAATTAAAACATTTCTTACGTATAAATTTCCATTCTTTAACTCAAATACTATGCTTAAATTATCAATTACTATTATACAAGCCACTTCTAGAATAGAATTATAAATTCAGCTAATACAAAAGAAACGTTTAGGAAAATATGTTCTGATACTTGAATTATTTCCATAAAAATAATAACAGCTAATAGTTGTAAAGAATTTTTTTAATGAATATTTTAGATTCCATGCTAGTTGAGTTAAAAGAATATGATTTTAAAGTAATATGTAAATAAAAATGTAAATAAGAGCATTACTATTGAATTAATAACAAAAAATTAATTTTATATATGTTTATAGGAAAAAATCATCCAATTTAAAAGAAATAAAACATTATATAATAGAAAGCCTGAATTTAAAATTTTAGTGTTTCAAATTTGCAAATAAATCTTAAATTATTAAACGAAAATAAAAGAAATTATTCATCAATTGCATTTGAAAATATGGAGGGAATAAATTCTTTTCACAAAATCTTTACCAAAAAGGAATTTCTGATCAGTTTATTAAAAATTTAATTTGGATGCCATAGATGAAATTTTTTACTTGATAGTCATTAACATTTTTAGTGCAAAAACAAAATTCCAATAGTTTATGAAATTACCATATAAGTTTTTATTTTCTTACTCACTCAGAAATGGGCATCTAACTACTGGACACAGAACTAATCTGTTATGACTTCTATTCTGTATTCTGGGGGATAGGGGGGTGGGGTAAGCGAGAAGAAGAAAAAAGGGGTAAATACCAACCGTAATTTCAAATATCCACAAATCCAGTCAACCGAAGGAGTTTCATAAGCACATTTCTTTTGACACTTTTTCACTCAAACGGACAACAAATGGGCAGGAACGGAACTCACACTTTTAATCGGATTACAGACTTTTCTGAGCCATCCTTATTGACGTGGAGCAAATTTTTTGGCGATAGAAAAACTTTTTAATAATATAGAAGAAAAAATACGTTTCAGACATGCGCTATGTTCTTTATTTTTTTCCTTTTATGGTTACTTTCATTTTAAGCTTCTTTTCCAAGCTTTTTTTTATTATTATTTGTTTTTTAATTTTTGTTATTTTTTTCCGCTGCGTGCCATTATTCTGGATGCTTTTTTCGATGGATGATTCTGTTATGACAGCTAGGAAGATTTGGCGCTGATAACAGAGCAGCAGCCTTAAACAATGTACTCCTGTTTTGTTAGAGAGTTTTCCACCAATTTGTATATGGAGAATATATTGCGCAAGACTGTATTTTTCCATCGCTCGCCAGTTACTACGGCACGTCATAAACAAATTTGAATCATATTTGAGGGAATGAAATATCTGCGTGATAATAACTTTAAAAAGTGTGATCCTGCGCAGCGCCTGCACTGTTGTTTCTGCTGAGGTTTTTTTCGTTTTTAGGCGCGTGTCTGAACTCGCATCCTGACATACCATGAATCTTTCGGAGTTATTGAAATTCTCATTTCTTATTTGCTTATCGTAAAGTGTGAATCTATATTGGCTCATGAGCAGGATTCTAAATGTACGAAATGGAAGATGAATAAAAAAGTGTTTCTCTTTACGTGGGAATTTTTACTATACCTGATCTCCCTTGGAAGAAGTTTTTAGAATACAGTTTGTAGTTTATAGAAATGTTTCCCTTTAGAAATTTAATGTTCGCTATGTGAGTGTAGTTAAAAATATATTAAGAATAATATATTTTGGAAATGATAAATGGTATATACTTATTTTTGTATGAAATTTTTAATGTATTTCATATTTAAATATTTTTCTTTTTTAATTTTAATTCTAAGAAATGATACTTTTCTCATGTAATAATTAGACAACCCGATGATCAATAGAGCTAGCCTTTGGAAAACATACGCTTCAGGTTCGAATCCTGGTGGTGGCATGGATGTTTGTCAGTAGTTCGAATCTACGAATTCAATTTGTAACTCAATTTTTATGCTTACATTATCAATTTAATATTATACAAACAACTTCTAGAACGGAATTTTTAGATTCATCTAATAGGATCATTTTGAGAAAAACATGTTCTGCTGCTTTGGAAAATTTTAAACAAAAATAATAACAGGTGGGTTGTGTACTGCAAAGAATTTTTTAATGAATATTTTAGATTCCATGCTAAAATGTTGAGTTAAAAAATTAAGTTTTAAAATAATATAAAAAAAATTAAAATAGTGCAGCACATCACTACTGAATTAATAACGAAACTTAGTTTTAAATATATGTTTGTAGGAAAAAAATTCAACTGATTTACAGAAATAATACTTTGCATTTTAGAAAGGAAATTTAAAAATTTTATTATTTCAATTTGCAAAGAAAACTTCAATTATAAAACACAAAAATAAAAGAAATTATTCATCAATTGCATTTGAAGTTATGGAGGGGAAAACAAAAACTTTTCTCAAAATCTTTACCAAAAGAAATTTCTTGATCAGTTTATTATAAAAATTCAATTTGCGTTCCATAGATGAAATTTTTTACTTGATAGTCATTAGCATTTATAATGCAAAACAAATTCCAATACTTTATGAACACGATATGAGTTTTCGAATTATTTTTTTTCAGCCATTTTTCTTTTCTTGCTCATCTGAAATGGTCATCTAACTGCTGAAAAACAGAACTAATCTGTTAGAACTTCTAATCTGTATTTTGGTGGCGATAGGGGGACAAGCGAGAAGAAGAAAGTGTAAATACAAACCGTAATTAAAAAACATCCACAAATCCAGCCAACTGAAGGAGTTTCAGAAGCTACATTTCTTTGACACTTTCACCAAACGGCACAACAAATGGGCAGGATCACACTTTTTAATCGGATTACACTGAGCCATCCTTATTGATGTGGAACAAATATTTGGCGATAAAAAAAAGAAAAACTTTTAATAATATAGAAGAAGTGCGTTTCAGTCATGCTGGGCTATGTTGTTTTTTGTCCTCTTTTATGGTTACTTTCATTTTAAGCTTCAAGTAACTTTCTTTTTACTGCTTCTGTTCCATACTTCTAAGCTTGAATCAAGAATTTTGTGTGTGTTATTTTTCCCGCTGCGGGCCATTACTCTGGAAGCTTTCTTTTCGATAGGATGATTCTGTTTGTGACAGCTAGTGGTAGATTTGGCGCTGATAACAGCGCAGGCAGCCTCAAACGAATGTAATCTCCTGTTTTGTTGGAGAGTTTTTTCTACGCCAAATCGTATAGGGAGAGTATATCGCGCGTATATTGTATTTTTCCATGGCTCGCCAAGCTATTGACAGCTATCGTCAGAAACAAATTTGAATCATATTTGAGGGAATGAAATATCTCCCTATCATGCGCAGCGTCTCCGCTGTTGTTTCTGCTAAGCTTATTTTGTTTTTAGGTGCGTGTCTGAATCGCGCATCCTGACATACCATGAATCCTTCTTGGAGTTATTGAAATCCTCATTGCTTATTTGCTTATCGTCAGTGTGAATCTATATTGGCTCGTGAGTCAGATCTCTCAATGCACGAAATGGAAGATGAATAAAAAGTGTTTTTCTTTGGGAGTTTTTTGATATCCCTGATCTTTCTGGAAACAAGGGTTTAGAACACAAATGCCTAGTTTATAGAAAAATATTTTTTAGTAATTCATTATTGCTATAGGTATAAATAAAAAGTATATTTTAAGAATGAATTATTGAAAATGATAAATGATATATACTTAGTTGGCACGTAATTTTTAAAGTTTTTCATATTATATATTTTCTTTTTAATTTTAGTTCTAAGAAATGATATTTTTCACGTAATAATTGAACCTCATGGTCAATTGGGTGTATGGGTGTTTAGTACCATAGGCTTCATGTTCGAATCTGGTGTTGCATGGATGTTTGTGGGAGTGGTTCGAGTCCACAAATTCAACTTAACTCAAATGGTTCGCTTAATTTATCAATTGCTTATATATAAACAATTTCTAGAAAGAGATTTTAAATTCAATGAATTTACAGGATCATTTTAGAAAAATATGTTTGTTCTGGGAGAATTTCACAAAATAATAGCAACTAATAGTTGTGAAGAATTTTAATGAGGTATTCTGGATTCCATGTGAAGATTGAGATAAAAGAAATGGTTTTAAAGTAATATAAAAATATATATAAAGCTGCGCATCACTATTGAACAAATAACGAAAACACTTTATACGCTTGAAGGAAAAAATCAGCTGATTTACAGAAATTATAGTTGTTACATATTAGAAAGCTTTTAATTTAAGATTTTGTTATTTCAAATTTAAAAGAAATCTTCAATTATAAAAAAAGAAAAGAAGGTAGTCATCAGTGCATTTGAAGTGGAGGGAAAAAAACTTTTTTTGCAAAGTTATTAAGAATTCAATTTCGGGTGCCTTGGATGCAATTTTTTACTCGAAGTCATTACTTACATTTGCTAGTGCAAAACAAATTCAAATACTTTATGAACGCAGGGGCCTGATATTGATGGCCGCCTGGAGATCGGTACCACAGATATGGGTTCAAATCGGCGATGTCAAGGGTGTTTGTAGTGGTTCGAATCCACTTTAAACCGTAGGTCCCGATCCCAATAGAATCGGGTGGAGCGTTGGTGGAGCATTTGTTACCTTTCAGCTTCCGTAGCTTATCTTCAAGTAACACGCGCTCCCCGGATAGTGCAAATTGAGCAACATCGGTGCCGCCTTTAAGGCATAAGAAGATCACCGTCTATTTGCCAGTTGCATTAGAAAGAAAAAAAAACTTTACGAACACGATATGAGTTTTGAAATTTTTTTCTTGACTTTTAGATTTTCTGTTCTGACTCATCTGAAATGGACATCTAACTGCTTGAAACATAACTAATCTGTTAGGGTGAGACAGAAGAAAAAAAAAAAGTGTAAATACATACCGTAATTGAAAATATCCACCAAATCCAGTCAACCGAAGGAGTTTCAGAAGCATATTTCTTTGACGCTTTTCACCTCAAACGGAGTCAAGCAAATGGGCGATGACAGGATCACACTCCTTTTTAATCGGATTTGCAGACTTTTCTGAGCCATCCTTTTTATTGATGTGGAACACATTTTTGGCGATAAAAAAAAAAAGAAAAAACTTTTAATAATATAGAATAAAAAAAAAAATACATTTCAGACATGCGCTGTCTTTTTTTTTTTTCTCCCTTTATGGTTACTTTCATTTTAAGCTTCTAGTCTCTACTTATTTTTTACTGCTTCTGTTCCATACTTCCCAGCTTTGAATTTTTGTGAGAATTTTTTATTTTAATTTTTTGTTATTTTTCCGCTGCGGGCCATTACTCTGGTAGCTTTTTCGATAGGATGATTCGGTTTGTGACAGCTAGCCGTGATTTGGCGCTGATAACAGAGCAGAAGCCTAAAACTATCTACTCCTGTTTAGTTGGAGAGTATTCCGCCAAAATCGTATAGGGAGTATATACTGCGCGAGACTGTATTTTCCATCGCTCGCCAGTTACTACAGCACATCAGAAACTAATTTGAATCATATTTGAGGAATGAAATATCTCGCTATCATGCGCAGTGCCTGCGCTGTTGTTTCTGCTTTTATTTCGTTTTTTGATGCGTGTCTGAACGCGCATCCTGACATGTCCATGAATCTTTCGGGTTAATGAAATTCTCATTTCTTATTTGCTTATCGTCAGTGTGAATCTGTATTATCTCGTGAGCAGGATTCTAAATGTACGAAATGGAAGATGAAAAAAAGTGTTTTTCTGTATGTGGAATTTTTATTATCCCTGATCTCCCTTGGAAGAAAGTTTTTTTAGAATACAGATTGCGGTTTATAAAGAAATATTCCCTTAGCAATCACTATTCCTACATGAGGGTAATTAAAATATATTAAGAATGAACTATTGGAAATGATAAATGATATATACTTAGTTTGCCCGTAATTTTTAAAGTATTTCGTATTTAAATATTTTCTTTTAATTTTAATTCAAAGAAATGATATTTTCTCGCGTCATAATTAGACGACCTGAAGGTCAATTGGCTAGAGCTTCAGCCTATGGTACCATAGGCTTCACGTTCGAATCCTGGTGTCATGGATGTCTGTCAGTGGTTCGGAATCTACAAATTCAATTTATAACTCAAATTTTATGCTTAAATTATCAATTACTATTATACAAATAACTTCTAGAATGGAATTTTAAATTCAAATAATAGCATCATTTAGAAAAATATGTTCTGTTGCTTGAAGAATTTTCACGAAATAATAACAGCTCATAATTGTATAGAATTTTTTAATGAATGTTTTAGATTACATACCAGTAAAAAAAAGTAAAGTAATATAAAAATAGAGAGCTGCGCATCACTATTCAATTAATAACGAAACTTAATTTTTAGATACTTGTAGGAAAAACTCATGTGATTTACAGAAATAATACTTTACATATTAGAAAATTTGAATTTAAAAGTTTTATTATTTCATATTTGAAAAAGAAATCTCCAATTATAAATAAAAATAAACGAAATTATTCATCAATTGCGTTTGAAGTTCCTGAAGGAAAATACTTTTCACACAAAATGTTTACCAAAAGGAATTTCTGATCAGTTTATTAAAAATTCAATTTAGGTGTCGTAGATGAAATCTTTTGTGTGATAGTTATTAGCCTTTATAGTACAAAATACATTCCAATAGTTTATGAACACGATATGAGTTTCGAATCTTGCTCATCTGAAATGAGCATCTAAGTGCTGGAAACAGAACTAATCTGTTAAGAACTTCTAATCTGTATTCTGTGGGGTAAGGGGGGGATAAGAGAAGAAGAAAAAGGAGTAAATACAAACCGTAATTCAAAATATCCACAAATCCAGTCGACTGAAAGGAGTTTCAGAATAACATTTCTTTGACACTTTTTACTCAAACAGACAACAAATGGGCAGGATCACACTTGTTAATCGGATTACAGACTTTTTCTGAGCCATCATTATTGATGTGGAACAAATTTTGGTCGATAAAAAAAAAAAAAAAAACTTTTAATAATATAGAAAGGAAAAAAAAAGTACGTTTCAGACATGCGCTATGTTCTTTTTTTTTTCTTTATGGTTACTTTCATTTTAAGCTTCTAGTATCTTATTTTTTTTTTTTACTACTTCTGTTCCATACTTCCAAGCTTTGAATTTTCAAGAATTTTTTTTTATTTTTATTTTTTGTTATTTTCCCCGCTGTGGTCATTACTCTGGAAGCTTTTTCGATAGGATGATTCTGTTTTTGACAGCTAGCGGTGATTTGGCTCTGATAACAGAGCAGCAGCCTTAAACAATGTAGTCCTGTTTTGTTGGAGAGTTTTCCGGCAAATTGTATAGGGAGTATATCGCGCGAGATTGTATTTTCCATCGCTCGCCAAGTACTACAGCACGTCAGAAACAAATTTGAATCATATTTGAGGGAATGAAATATCTCCCTATCATGCGCAGCGCCTACACTGTTATTCCTGCTGAGTTTATTTCGTTTTCAGGTGCGTGCCTGAACGCGCATCCTGACATGCCATGAATCTTTCGGAGTTATTGAAATTCTCATTGCTTATTTGCTTGTCGTCAGTGTGAATCTATATTGGCTCGTGAGAAGGATTCTAAATGTACGAAAGGGAAGATGAATAAAAGTGTTTTTCTTTATGTGGGAATTTTTAATATCCCAGAATTAACTTGAAAGAAGTTTTAGAATACAGATTGCAGTTTTTAGAAAAATATTCCCTTAGTAATTCATTATTGATATAGGAGTATAATTACAATATATTAAGAATAAGCTATTGGAAATGATGAATGATATATAATTAGTTTGCACGTAATATTTTAATGCATTTAAAAATTTTCATTTAATTTTAATTCTAAGAAAGGATAATTTATCACGTAATAATTTGACGACCTGATGACCCATTGGCTAGAGATTTAGCCTTTCATACCATAGGCTTCAAGTTCGAATCCTGTTGGTGGCATGAATGTTTGTGAGTGGTTCGTAATATACAAATTCAATTTGTAACTCAAATTTTATGCTTAAATTATCAATTACTATTATACAAACAACTTCTAGAATTGAATTTCAAATTCAACTAATAGGATCTTTTAGAAAAACATGTTCTGCTGCTTGGATAATTTTAGAAAATAATAAAAGCTAATAATACCATGAATTCTGACATACCATTTAAATATTTTCTTTTAATTTTAATTCTAAGAAATGATACTTTCTCATGTACTACATGGACAGCTTTGATGACCAATTGTCTAGCGCTCTGTCCTGTGGTACCACAGGCTTCAAATTCGAATCCTCGCGGTGGAATCCTCGGAATCTAAAAATTCAATTTGCAACTCAAACTTTATGCTTAAAGTTATCAAATTTTTATTTTATGCTTAAAATCTCAAATTTTATTCAAACAACTTCTAGAACGGAATTTTAAATTCAAACAATAGGATCATTTTAGAAAAATATGTTCTGCTGTTTGGAGAATTTTCAAAATAATAACATCTAATAATTGTAAAGAATTGTTTAATGAATATTTTAGTTTTCATACTTGAATGTTGAGTTAAAAATGATTTTAAAGCAATATAAAAATATAAAAGCTGCGCATCACTATTGAATTAAAATTATCACTATTGAAACTTAATTTTATATGTTTGTCGGAAAAAACCAACTGAATTACAGAAATAATACTTTACATAATAGAAAGCTTGAATTTAAAATTTTATTATTTAAAATTTGCAAAAGAAATCTTAAATTATAAAACGAAAATAAAAGAAATTATTCATCAATTGCATTTGAAGTTATGGAGGGAAAAAACTTTTCACAAAACCTTTACGAAACAGGAATTTCTGATCAGTTTATTAAAAATTCAATTTGTATGTCATAGATGAAATTTTTTACTTGATAGTCATTAGCATTTATAATGCAAAAACAAATTCCAATATATATTAACACGATATGAGTTTCGAATTATATTTTTGAGCGATTTTTCTTTTCTCACTCATCAGAAACGGGCATCTAACTGCTGGACACAGAACTAATCTATTAGAACTTCTAATCTGTATTCTGGGGATAGGGGCGGATGGTAAGCGAGAAGAAGAAAAAGGGTAAATACAAACCGTAATTGAAAACATCCACAAATCCAGTCAACCGAAGGAGTTTCAGAAGCCCATTTCTTTGACACTTTTCACTCAAACGGACAACAAATGGGCAGGATCACACTTTTTAATCGGATTGCAGACTTTTCTGATCCATCCTTATTGATGTGGAACACATTTTTGGCGATAAAAAAAAAGAAAAACTTTTAATAATATAGAAGAAAAAAATACGTCTCAGACAGGCGCTATGTTTTTATTTTTTTCCTTTTTATGGTTACTTTCATTTTAAGCTTCTTTTCCAAGCTTTTTTTATTATTATTTATTTTTATTTTTTGTTATTTTTCAGCTGCGTGCCATTACTCTGGGAGCTTTTTCGATAGGATGATTCTGTTTGTGACAGCTAGCTGAGATTTGTACCTTAAACAGCCTTAAACAATGTACCCCAGTTTTGTTGGAGATAATTAATTTTTAATAATAATTAACTTTAATAATAATATAGCAGAAAAAATTACGTTTCAGACATGCACTATGTTCTTTTTTTTTTTTTTTTTTTTGTGTGTGTGTGTGTGTCCCCTTTTCTGGTTACTTTCATTTTAAGCTTCAGTCTCTTTCTTCTTTTTTTTTTTTTTTTTTTTTTTTTGACTGCTTCAGTTCCATACTTCAAAGCTTTGAATTTTCCAAGAATTTTATTTTTATTTTTATTTTTTGTTATTTTATCCCTCTGCGGGCCATTACTCTGGAAGCTTCTTCGATAGGATGATTCTGTTTGTGACAGCTAGCGGTGATTTGGCGCTGATAGTAGAGCAGCAGCCTTAAACAATGTACCCCTGTTTTGTTGGAGAGTTTTCCCGCCAAATCGTATAGTGGGTATATTGCGCAAGACGGTATTTTCCATCGCTCGCCAAGTACTACAGCACGTCAGAAACAAATTTGAATCCTATTCGAGGGAATGAAATATCTCCCTATCATGCGCAGCGCCTGCACTGTTGTTTCTGCTAAGCTTATTTCGTTTTTTTGGTGCGTGTCTGAATGCGTATCCTGACATACCATGAATATTTCGCAGTTTTTCTCATTGCTTATTTGCTTATAGTGAGTGTGAATCTTTATTGGTTCGTGAGTAGGATTCGATAGTTACGAAATGGAAGATGATTAAAAAAGTGTTTTTCTTTTTGGGAATTTTTAATATCCCTGACAACTCTTGAAAGAAGTTTTAGAGTACAGTTTGTAGTTTATAGAAATATGTTTCTTGTAGCAATTCTCTATTCCCCATGAGAGTAATTAAAATATTTTAAGCATGAACTATTAGAAATGATAAATGATATACACTTAGTGTGAGCGGAATTTTTATGTATTTCATATTTAAATATTTTCTTTTAATTTTAATTCTAAGAAATGATATTTTTTAACGTAATAATTTGACTACCTGGTGGCCAATTGGCTAGAGCTTTAGCATTTGGTACCATATGCTGCAGGTTCGAATTCAGATGGGGGCATGGATGTGTGAGTTGCTCGGAATCTACAAATTCACCTTGTAACTCAATTTTTTATGCTTAAATTATCAATTTACTATTATACAAACAAGTTCTATATTGGAATTTTAATTTCAACTTATAGGATAATTTTAGAAAAATAAGTTCTGCTGCTTGGAGAATTGTCATAAAATAATAACAGCTAATGGTTGAAAATAATTTTTTAATTAATATTTTAGACTTCTTGCTAGAAGGTTGAATTACAAAAATGATTTAAAAATAATATTAAAAATATATAAATCTGCGCATTACTGTTGAATTAATAACTTAATTTTATGTATGTTTGCAGGAAACATTTAGATGATTTACAGAAATAATACTTTACATATTAAAAGGAATTTAAAATTGTATTATTTCAAATTTGCAAAAAGAAATCCTCAATTATAAAACGAAAATAAAAGAAATTATTCATCAATTGTATTTGAAGTTATGCAGAAAAAAAAAACAAATTTTCACAAAATATTTACCAAAAAGGAATTTCTGATCAGTTTATTAAAAATTCAATTTGGGTGCCGTAGATGAAATTTTTTTACTTGACAGCCATTAGCATTTATAGTGCAAAACTAATTCCAATAGTTTATGAACACGATATGAGTTTCGAATTATTATTTTTCAGCCATTTGTCTTTTCTTAATCTTATGAAATAGGCATCTAACTCCTGGAAACAGAACTAATCTGTTAGAACATTTAATCTGTATTCTGGTGGGGTAAGTGCGGTGGGTGGTAAGCGAGAGAAGAAGAAAAAGGGGTAAAT
Organism: Caerostris extrusa; assembly: GCA_021605095.1. NCBI lineage: Eukaryota > Metazoa > Arthropoda > Arachnida > Araneae > Araneidae > Caerostris > Caerostris extrusa. The sequence continues at coordinate 13,979 of BPLR01001514.1, forward strand.
ACAAACCGTAATTGAAAACATCCACAAATCCAGTCAACTGGAGGAGTTTCAGAAGCACATTTCTTTGACACTTTTCACTGAAACGGACAACAAATGGTCCGGAACGGGATCACACTTTTTTAATCGGATTATAGACTTCTCTGAGCCATACTTATTGATGGGGAACACACTTTTGGCGATAAAAAAAAGAAAAACTTTTAATAATAAAGAAGGAAAAAAAAAATACGTTTCTGACATGCGCTATATATATATATATATATATATATATATTTTTTTTTTTTTTATGGTTACTTTCATTTTTAAGCTTCTGGTCTTTTCTTTTTTTCTTCTTTTTTTTTTCCTGCTTTTGTTCCATACTTCCAAGCTTTGAATTTTCCAAGAATTTGTATTTATTTTTTTTTATTTTTCCCGTTGCGGGCCATTACGTTGGAAGCTTTCTCGATAGGATGATTCTTTTGTGACAGCTAGCGGTGATTTGGCGCTGATAACAGAGCAGCAGCCTTAAACAATGTACTGCTGTTTTGTTGGAGAGTTTTCCGCCAAATCGTATAGGGAGTATATTGCGCGAAACTGTATTTTCCATCGCTCGCCAAGTATACAGCACGTCAGAAACAAATTTGAATCATATTTGATTGAATGAAATATCTCCCTATCATGCGCAGCGCCTGCACTGTTGTTTCTGCTAAGCTTATTTAGTTTTTGGTGCGTGTCTGAACGCGCATCCTGACATGTCATGAAACTTTCGGGTTATTGAAATTCTCATTGCTTATTTGCTTATCGTCAGTGGGAATCTATTTTGGATCGTGAGCAAGATTCTATATGTACGAAATGGAAGATGAATAAAATGTTTTTATCTATGTGGGAATTTTAATATCATTGAACCCCCTTGGAAGAAAGTGTTTTAGATTACAGCTTGTAGTTTATAGAAATATGTTTAGTTAGTAATTCAATTTTCGCTAATTGAGGGTAGTTAAAATATATTATTTCATTTTCTTTTAGTTCTGATTCCAAGAAATAATAATTTCTCGATTAAATTTTAAATGACTTATTCTTAATTTATTTTAATACCTTTCTATCTCTTCGAACCCACCCCTTAGAACTTAATGTCAACTTAACTTCCATTTTATTTAATTTCTGTCTTATTTTAAAAGATTAAAAATTAACTCAAATGGTTATATATTTTACTAACCTTTAATTTTTGTTTTTCATTTTTCGATTAAAATTTTATTTTTAAATATTTGCGGAGTAAGTTACTTATTCTTAATTATTTCATTTTTTAATTTCTTATTCTGAAATAGCCTTTGGGATTAAATTTTGTATTTTAATTCTTAAATTATGTAATTGGAGGAGTAGAGATCCCTCTACTCTAGGAACTCTTCAAAACAAAACATTTGCCTTTATAGTGATAAGGAATTACTTACTTTCTATAAACATTCTATAGCTGTATTCTAAAATACTTTCAATTGAAAATTCCCCACAAAAAAAGAAACATAGTTTTTATTCATCTTCCATTTCATACATTTAGAATCTTCTCACTAGTCAATATAGATTCACACTGAACGATAAGCAAATAGGCAATGAGAATTTCAATAACTCCGAAAGATTCATGGTATGTTAGGATGCGCGTTCAGATTCGCACCTAAAAACGAAATAGGCTTAGCAGATAATTTCTCATATACTAATTGAAAAACAGAACGCTTTAATAATTAATCAGTTAAATAAATTTTTAATTTTATCGTATAATACGAACAGAAATTAAGAGGTCAATAAAATTTCTTCAAATATTTTCTTGGTTACACTAATTTTGCCTGAAATATGTAATCATTTTAGTCATTTATCTCTCTATTTACTTGATCACTTATATTATTCTTTTTTTTTATTGTTAAATATATCCATGATTGTTAAATTTAATCTGAATCTTTTTAATTTAAATCACCAATAAAAAATAGTTGCCTATTATATTAAAAACAGAAAAGTATAAAATATAAGTATTAAAAAATTTATTTAAATAAAGTATTAAATATATATTCTAGCAAAGAAATCAGTTTATGAATAATTAATTTTTTTTCTTTCTTTAGTGAATCTTAGTATGTGAACTGCATTTAATTTTTAATCGTTTTGAATTCTGTTTCAATAGTTTTTGAGCAACAATTGTCATAAAATATTGAAAATATATAAACTTACCTAAACATCTACTAATTATTGAATGATTGGTACAATTTCACTCTTTTTATGTTTACATGACATTCATTTTAAAATCTAAATTTAAAAACCTTTATCATCTTCCTTTTTACGCATAAATTTTTGAAAGCTGTATTATATGGATGCACAAGTAATGTATTTGGTACAAGTAATATATTGTATACAAGTAATATACATTTGTATTTATAAGTATTACATTAGTTTTTTTACTACTTTGGCCATTATAAAATAAATATATTTATTAAAAGTGTGATAAATCTCACAGGCCGGAAAATATTCAAGACGAGCCGCGGGTTGGCCACCTCTGTTCTAGATCAACAGTGTCATTAATTATTGTTATGTCCTGACATGGCAAAATTAATCAAAGGATACGAAATTATTGTAAACCGTTAGTTTATATTGTTAACATGCTTATTTTTTGTTCTATTTTCCTGGTCACATCTTAAGCTATATAAATAGCAGTCTGTCGAGCATAAATCTGTAGCATCACATTTTATTTAGAGATGTGAACCCACAAAATGTTCCGAGATGTTTCCATTGGAAAGATCCCAAACTTTCGCAGAAGACATGAGAGTTCTATACACCAAGTGTCCTCTCTAGCAGGTCCTAAAGACATCCTGTGTAGGACGTTCTTATGAAGTATTAAAAAGGAATCTTTGAAAAGTAATTTCTTTTAGAGTTTCGACAGTCGACTTTATTTATTTAATAATGTTTTTCGAAGAGTTATATAAAGGTAAATATTGAATGTAAGTTTTTTTTTAATATAATAAAATATAAATTTGTTGAAATCTTAAATTAAATAAAACAAAAATACTTCAATATTTTTATCTATAAATTCTAAAGATCTATGAAGTTATATTTTTACATTGTTTAAATATTTTTGACTATAGTTAATTGTATGATTCTAAATTTCATCGACTTTCCTAAAGAAAAACTTTGCAATAGTTAATGTATTTGAGAAAATTTTTAAAAAGTCAATAAAAATAAATTAAAAAAATAATTTTATTTTTTTTTAATTTAATGCAATTTAACATATTATGGAAAATGCCTTTCATATATTTAATTTTATAAATAAAATTATAATATCCTTTGGAAATACAGTACCTGTATTAAACTTGTACAAAATTTTATTATCAGTAATTCAATTAGTGATGTTTTTCAAATAAATATTTAAGTGATTTCATTTCTCAATAGCTATAAAAATGTAGCAAATTCTATTTAACGATAATTGTGCGTGTGAAAGTCGAGCGTTCAATTTCTTACTGTTAGATTACAGTACATTTTGGCTGAAAAAGTTTGCAAATATATCACACAGTAGCATTTTAGCTACTGAACTTACTCAACTCTACCGAAAAACACATCGCACTGTGTCTTGTTTGTGAAGCATCTGGGAAGCTCACCATCATAAATGCATCCGCTTTAAAGGGCATGCATATAAAGACAAAAGCAAGAAGAAAGCAAAGGCTCACAGACGGGAAGACACACAGACACATGCATATATATATACATACATATACATATACATATATATACATATATATATATCTATATATATATGATATATTGTATTATATTATATGGGGTACAGCTGTTAATTATTTTCGTAATTGTTTCGTAATCAGAAAAGTTGGGCATCGCTTTCTAAGGAGTCTTGTTAGGTGGAAATAGGTAGTTACCTATAACACTCAAACACCTGACCTAAGTTTTTCGACCCCTCCTGGGGAACATACGAAATCTACTGGAAAATACGTGTTCATGCTCTCTAGGTACCGTTTGAGACACAATTAAGAGAATTTTTGTGCTGTGTGTAAAAATGTAACATCAAAAACAATGTTTCTTTTTATTGGAACTGTGATGAATTGAATATCCCATTGAAATATTTCCTTTTTGCACATATTGCTATTCATTACAATCAACTATCAATTTCTTCACGATTGAATAATCCGAATTAAAATTAATCAGGCAAATTTTGTAACAAATTTATGTAATTCAAGAATCAAATAAGACAGAGAAAATGAGTACAATTATTATAGTTTGGAAACAGAATTCTATCACCATTTCTTTTATTGGCATATTTCTTTTTTTACACATATTACTATTCACTCAATACACCACCAATTTCTTCCTGATTTAATATTCTGAATTAAGACTAATACGGCAAGTTTTGTAAAAAAATTCCGTAGTTCAAGAATCAAATAAGCCAAAAGATAATGAGTACAATTACTATAGTTTGGGAAGACAATTCTAGCAATTTGAATTTTAGCACACCTCTCATTTCTTCGAACCGAGAAACTTTCTAATTACCAATTTAGCATATTCATTCTCACATATACACCAACTATCCTTTCAGTTTGCTTGTAGTGGTTTAAATTGGCCTAGCTAGTACCAATTAAAAATACGAACTAGTACCGATTAGTACGAATTAGTATATAATTAGTATACGAATCAGTAACTAGAACAAATTAGTACCGATATTTGAAAATATATTTATCATCTTCCTTTGTTATGTTATTTTATGAGATTTTATTAATTAATTGTAGAAACCTAAAACAATAAATTTGATGTATTCTAGTGTATTCTAGTGTATTTCAAATATTTATTAATTTATCTTACCTTCCAAAAGTTACAGAGGCTATTCTTTCCTGAAATTAGCTCAGTAAATTTTGGGAAGAAAAGATAAATTAAAAAAATAATTGAAGTACGTTAACATACATAAAATGTATTGCTTTATAATGTTATATAGTTAAGGCACATTATATCATTGGGAACAAATGCAGTTAGGTACATAAATAAATTTAGGATCTAATTTTGAGTAAAATGTATTCAGTATTTTAAACAGATAAGATTTTATATAGATTAAATTTATCGATACAAAACTGTCTCAAAGTACTTTCTAAATTCTTAAATTAAATTTTGTTAGCAAAGCCAAGAATGCAATCTTGTTGAAGATTTATTACATACATAAGGCATTTTCTTATTTTTTTTAATTCTGTACTAAACGTATTTTTGTTTTCCATGAAACTGCATTTTGCCTTCAAAGTGCACAAAAAAATTATTTAACCACTTTCTTTTCTTCAAAATGTACGCTTTCGCTAGCAGCTGTAATCTTATTAATTCTAGGGAAAGGTTAGAAAAAAAACTAATCCATTTATTCACTAATTTGAAAGTGCGTGGATATAATAAAAATACTTTTTCTTTACAAAGCTAGTTTTTTTCCCTTTCATATTATCTACCATAGTAAAGACAAATAGAGAGAGAAAGGAGGGAATTTTTTTTTTTTTTTTTTTTTTTTAAATTTTCTTCGTCATGTGGTGATTTGTTAAAATTTTTTTCATAAAGCAGAGAATAAAACACTTCGAGTTATGTGAATTTGAATGGAAAGCACTTGTTTTAAAAATAAGTGAAATAAATTTCCTCTAATTTGATTCGACCACGACGTAAGTAACAAATAAAATTAAAACGGCTAAAGGAAATATGCATATTTTACCTTTTTTTCAATGAACATTCTTCATTAAATGATAGCAAACATGCATTTTATTTCCTGTTATTCAACCCACTATATGTGTTCTTGATAAAAACGTGAACAACATATAAGACTTTATTTTTAAACAATGGTCACCGAATTTGGTTTGAATGAAATAATTAATTTTTTTTTTCTATTTATGCAGACGTACAATACTCAAATACTAGAATTTAGCTAGTAGTTAACTCTTAGTTTTGCAGTTTTTTTTCCTATTACATTTTTTTACTTAGGTTCGCTATAATATTACAACTCACTGAAATTGTATACAATGTATTACATAAATAATTATTACATAATGTATCACCACTGATACTGTATATATTGTAACACATTCAGCTTTTTCTTAGTTATATAAAAAGAAAGCAAATGAAAATGAAGTGAATAAATATTACCCCGAATTAATTTTATGAATAATTTTTTTATCCTATGCCTATCTCCGACCTTTCTGCCATTAGTCGACGAGCAGCCTAGTGCAGTAAAGAACGATAAAAACAATTTATTTGGCGTTGTATGTATAAACAATGGCGTTGTAGGTATTGTATACATTATATCACCACTGATACTGCATATATTGTAACATTCAGCTTCACTTAGTTTTATAAAAGAAAGCAAATGAAAATGAAGTGGATAAGTTTCACACAGAATTAATTTTATGAATAATTTTTTTTATCCTATGCCTATCTCTGACCTTTCTGCCATTAGTCGACGAGTGTCCCAGTACAGTAAAGAACGATAGAAACAACCACTAAAGGCATTGTCACCAACAAAAAATGATGTAGGTGATAATCAGTCGCCTACTTGAGGTGCCCCCTGTTCTCTCTAAACGACTGACTACTTGTTGCCTGACGGCAACCTTTTTCTGTATACTAGTAAACATAATTGGGCATTGCTCGGCGACATAAAATAAAACATTTTTAGTTTATAACTTTTTTTAAAAATCAAGGAAAGTTGAACTTTAGACCACATAATGATCAGTATGCAAGTTTTTGTGGAGAAATGAGTTGAAGGGATTACTGAATCGGTAGGAGATCTCAGGTCATCAAGAGATCTGTCAAAGGGGGATCAGTCAGGGGATCTGTCAAAAGGGTCAGATTGTATAAAATAAGATAAATTAGGGTAAGTATTTGCTTTTGCGATGTAGAGATAAATAACAGATATAGAAGTGGAAATAATATGTGTGAGGATGTTGGTATTAATAATATATAAACTATTATTAAGAATCCAGTTAATCAGAGCTTCAGAACTAGTAGTAGAAGAAGAGGATTTAAGAAAGGGATGATGAGAAATAAAATCAGCGAGAATAATGCAAGTAGAAGAAAGTTGTTGATAAAGTGCATCCAGTCATTCAATTGTGAAAAAGAATTTGGGAAAAAAGAAAAAATTAAGGAAAAGGATGAGAAATTAAAACTGTGTTCTCACTGTGAGATTTATAAATAAAAGTTTAGATCAAGCGTCTGATTAGTGATCCATTAAATTAGAGCATGAAGAAGAGAATTTTTTAAATTAAAATTAGAGGCGATGTCTGCTATACAAAACCCGAAACACCCCACACTAAGTGTCAGTCCTTCTTTATTTACATAAATTGACAAACAAACAAAAAATATATAATTGAGTATTAAAATAGAAATTAAACTACCAGGAAAACTTGACCAAAGAGAAAATGGACAAACTGAGATAAAAGCTTAGCCAACAAACTTAAAGTCTACTCAACTTAACACTCCAACTGCCTTGAGTCATGTAATGCACGTCCTAATTTTTGTTAAACAGCAAATATTATTCAATAATGCTTTTGATTTTTTTCAACTCAAGATAGAAGCATTAGGGTTTGAGATATCGTAATACTCATCTGATCTCTCAAAGGCGTATATTTCACCTGCATTTTGATTTCTTTGAGAAAAAAATTAATCGCTTGTATCGTTTCTTACAAAACAATATTTGTATTTACACTTAACTGCCGAACATTCCTCAGTCCAACATCTTAAAAACGCTTTATGGGCCTTTAAAGTCTTGATCCTTTCGGGTACCGATACAACATTGAATTTGGACAAGCGTGTAGAGTAATCGCCTTTACACAAAACACACTTGGAACTCTAACTCAGACAAAAATACATTGGATTCATTTTCTTGTTCCGAAAATTTTGAAATGTAGATTTTGTTTCTGCAAAACCTTTTCTTTTCGTTTACATCTAAACCTATTAGATCCAGTTGCTCTCGCTGCTAGATTTCTTAGTGGACAAAAAGATATCGAATTCACTACCTAGTTCTTGAGGCTTAAAGAAGATTCTCCCTGCTTTGTTCTTGGGGATTAGTTAGGTTTTATCTCCAGGATATGAATATTAAATCTATGCAATTGAATTACATAGGGATTGAAAGGTGTTAACTCTCTTAACTGACAATAATAGTCAAAGATTGCATTCAATCTCGAGCAAACTGCACGTAACTTTCAGAAACTGATTTTACTGCTCTTACAAAAGTAATTCAAACAATCTTGAGGACTGGTTTTAAATTCTTTAAGTACAACTGCTTTTAATAATTTTTCAAATCTTTCAGATATATAACCCATTAAATTGCTAGCTTTTTTTCCCAAAATATTCAGAAGAATTTCTGATTTTAACTCTTCGGATACGTTTTAAACTTTAAAGCCTTCTGAAAGGACAAAAAGAAAATAATAAGTGGAATGATTCAGCTCACGTAAGTAGCGGTATACATAAGTCTTTACACTTTTAATTAAGGCTTCTAGATCATTCACAGATTCAATTTTGAAATTAACAGACCTTTCTTTCTAAAGGTTCTCAAACTCTAATTGTTGAAGTATAAGCTGCTGGAGCTTTACATTCGGAATAGATTTCAAAGGGTTTCTTTTTTTCTCGATCTCCAATTTACTTTGTTTTGTCTTTTTTCTACCCGCTTCTCCGAATTTCGTTGTAGATTAAATTAAAGAGATCAGTTTCAATCTTAAAAACTTCACTTTCCTGAATTAAATTTCTATATTTTTATTACTTTTCATAGCCCAATTCTAAACACAACTTTAATTAATCCATCCTTTCTCAAATTGTTAATGCAGAATGCCATTTTAATAACTATCAAATTCACAAAACACACTGAAAAAATTACTGCTTAAATTCAATCCTCGAATACAATATTGAATCCAAACTCCACAGAATTCTCTCCCCTCTGAAATCCAAACTTGAATTCAAACTCCACAGACTTCTGATCAATCTTCGGTTCAAAGGCGCCGTGTTAATACCACATTTATCCGGCAAATAAAACACTCACTCAATTTCTCCCCTCTCCCTAAACACTGAGCTTTGTATACTTAAAACTCTTACTTTTAAACAAACAAGTAATATAAAAAAAAATTTAAAAAGTCAATTCTAATTTTTTTCACTAAATTGCAGAAAGTCTTTTATAAATAATTTTCATTCATTTTTTTAAGTTAGAAAAAAATTCTGTTTCTCTATCACACATATACACTATCCATATCTCTGACAAATTTATTCACATGTTTCATTTTCATTTATTCCCTCCTTGACTCAGACTAGAAACTAGAATGAAAAAAAAAAGAATCGAAAAAGAAATTTTCAGCGATCTACACGCTTCGCCACTGAAGGTATATATGCCTAAATTTATATCCTGCTAAATATCTTTATATATAAGATAAATTTTTTTTTCTCCCGTATAAAACAATTAATGAATTTAATTTATTTAATGAATTATTATTTGAAAAAAAACTGTATTAACAATGTAATAAAGTGTCATCCACTACAAGATCAAAAAAATGTATTTGAACTTGAGTGGATGAATAAAAATATTTTATTAAAGATTGAAAAGAACAAGATATATAAAATATATAGGGAGAATGTGAACTAATAGTAGGAATGGAAAAATAATTATATAAATTTTTACATTTCTTGCTCGTTCAAGCAAGCTCAAGATCCAGCACGGACGTTAAGCAACAGCTCTCTTGTCAGATTACATTTGATATTTCGAATCATTTTACATTTGATATTTTTACTTAAGCCTAGTGGAGCTATTTA